>LUGF01056637.1:205092-221264 GCA_001625245.1 Calycopis cecrops | reverse complement strand
ACCGGGACTTGTCCTGACCGATGTTGCCTCCGCATGGATACGAGTTGTATTAATCATTGTACGATATACATTAAACCCAAGCTATTAGTAGTCCCGGTTTGTGTGAAACTGTAGATGTCACTAAAAGATTTTATTACAACTTTAAATAATCATGAAACATTCAGAGATTGTTTTTTTTTTACTTTTGAAACGATAAGATTGTTGTCATTTTTTTATGTTTGTATACAGTACAATACAGTGTCTGTAGGAGAAATGTCACAAATCCATGAAGCCACCTTATGGAATTGGATAGATGACACGCTACTGCGTCCCCTGCCCATACACCAAAGCAATTTTCGTTTTTAAACCCCCAGGGTAGACGCAAACGGGGCCGTCCTAAAAATTAGGGATCACACTATTGTAGCGGTGAGTTAAAGGTATCGGGGAGACGCAGTAAAGAGAAGCGTGAAATCTAGGACCAACCCAGATGAAAGATCATCTTTGATGCGATCTGCCCCAACTAAAGGTCATAGGCACTTAGACAGTCAAGTTTTTCGTGTAGGTATGTCTACCTGTCACATTGCTAATTAGCTAGGAGGGGCCTAAAGGATGTTCGAATATAGGTAGTTAAAATCGCGGGGCACAGCTAGCAACACGTCAATGCTACCCTGCTATGTGCAATCACTGCTACATGACCGTCCTTACACGTCGTCACAAGTCTCACCACACGGGCGAGACAGACGCAGGTACGCAGTTATACTCTCTACACACGGTCACCAACGAAACGAAATTATTGGCATTGATGTAATTAAATACGAATGCCGACTCGGCTGGTAGCCGTGCGCGCTGATACAATTGTGTCCTAGACATCGCCGTTCGATCTTCCAATTATGTGCCCCGGCTCATGGTTGACAAGCGACGTCAAACCTGATCGAAGAGCTTCAATCGAAGCTTCATTTTGGTGACTGCGGACGGACGACGCCCATAAACGTTAACTAATTAACAATAAATAAATAATCATGTAAACTCTAAATCCTTGGTGAATATAAAATGCACAATAAAAAGATAATTTATCGGAAGGCTAAGAGGCGGCTAATACAAATTCTTCCGATTGTTATAAGTGTTCGTCGGGCTCCTGGACTCTCTGGCTCATGGCCGGAGGGACCACGGGTTCCCTTGTACCCCGTCTTTGTTCGCACGCGATAGTTAGCGATTGCGATACCTCATAGATAGGATCATGGCATTAGGGTATCAAGGCCAATAAATTATATTAAGTCCTACTGCCTACTAATAGTAATACTATCAAAACTAGACTAGAATGTAGCTCACATTGCATTATATAATACGAGTTTCTTGTGGAAACCATTTAATGAGATTATGGGTACCACGACCCGCCTCGTCAGTAGGTGCCAAGGGTCTGTTAACTTTCGCCATTATTGCCTTTTCAGGCATTAATACATTTTGATCAATCCCATTTGCGCCGAAACATGTTCAGCGAAGCGGGCAGTTACGTAGCTGGCAATGTTTATTAAAACAATACGTAACGAATTAAAATTCAACAAAAAATACGCAAACTCTTTGGTGCGGAACGGTTGGTCGTGCAAAATTTCATATAATTAAAAGTTTGAAACTGTGCTCCCTTTTGAACTTGCCAGCCACGTCGGAATACATTAGCCCGCCATCCGCATTTGTGTAATTAAAACAAAATGTCCGTCGAAGCATGTAGTTCTCTCACCTTAGGCACTGCATGCTTCAACAATAGGTATGTCCAGTATGCTCCATAGTTAATATACAGAGGATCAATAAATTAGTAAAAGATAGTGCCACGCTGCAAGCATGTAAGTAGGTATGCAGCCGAATTAAGCCGGCATGACCAGGGAAGTACCTCTCGCTTGCAGGATACCTACCATCGAAAAGTGACAGCTGTGCTGTCGCGTTTCATGCGGTGTGTAAGTAGCTGGTGGGCCATGGAGGGGGGAGCAGGAAGGAGGACATCTGCAGATATCCGTATATCTGTGGGCGGTAGTCATGAAAATTTCAACGATTGCTCGTTTGCCCTCTTATACTATAAAAAAATCCTAAATCTTTGAACGCACATTAAATAAAAGTGCAATAGAAAAAGTATTTCGACATGTGTTAAAAACATTTGAGGTTATTTACGAGATCTACACGCCCTCGCAGAGCAATATCCAATTAGACAAAGATAGCTCAGGGTGCGGTTATGGGGGAGCCGCCCCATGCAGCCGACTGAAGGGGCGAGTGCTAAGTTTATGTTTTTATTGCAAATATATTACAAAGTACCTATCTACCTAGCCACGAATTTTTTTTTAAGCTCAGGTATATATATAGATATTATAAATCTGATGAGTTTTTTGATTGAACGCGCTAATCTCCGGTACTACTGGTTCGAATTTAATTTGAAAATTCTTTTAGTGTTAGTCAGTACAGAAAAGGAAAGTTCAGCAAAACCTTCCTGTGTTTCCCTTTTCTGACTTATTATAAACGTTGTGGAGTAGGTACCTACGCGGGTTTCCCAATTTAGCTGCAACAAGTATATAAAGAACCCTTTCTGCTTTCATATAGAGAGAAATGTCTACTCACAGCCTTATAGACCACACTATGTAAGTAAGTATTTGTATACGCCATTAATCTGAAGCAGCCGATTTGTCAGGCAGCACATGCTGTTTACGGTAAGCTATTACGCAATTAATTAGCGTGCCAACAAATTATTCAAATTATCACATTTATAGAGGAAAGTGTGCGGCGTAATTTACGCACGCATTAGTTAAAGTAGCAGCGGTCGTCGAGTGCGCGTAATAAATTACGTACGTATTGTTAACACATGTGGGTCAAAATTTGCATAATTTAAACGCAGCGCGGGGTCAAAAACTGGCGACGAGGAGGCAGCTGCTCTTACTTTCCCCGTATGCGTATTGCAATTGAGGAAATATTTTTTTTATTGTACACGTTAAGAACAATCATATGAGCGAACTAGCTGTGCCCCGCGGTTTCACCCGCGCTTAATTTCTAAAAAAAACGATTTAAATTTCAACACCCTATTTCACCCTCTTAGGGGATGAATTTTTAAAAGTCCTTTCTTAGCGGATGCCTACGTCATAATATCTACCTGCAGGCAAAATTTCAGCCCCATCCGTCTAATGGTTTGGGCTGTGCGTTTATAGATGGCTATGTCACCTTTGAGTTTTATATATATAGATAACTACAAGTTACACGCATGCAGCCGCCACAGGAAGCTGAGCCCGTTGGCTTATTTATCTGCAGTGAAGTCACTCAGAATAAAGCGCACGCAACAAGAAAATAGCCATTACTATGCGGTACGTAAGAGAAGCACTGGTCTTGTCATCTTAATCCGATTTGACCATAATGTAACAATGTTACTTCGACAACATATAAGACTATTACATGTTGGGACAATAGTGGCCGCAGCACACTTATCAACTCGGAAAGGGATCGTAACCGTATCACCTCGAACGGGTCAGTATTCTTTTTATGAAACTTCATACTGCAACGCACACAAATGGGAAACGTAACGTAATCGTATCGTCTTCGCTTTTCTAGGCGAGGCGTTTACGATCCCTTTCCGAGTTGATAAGTGTGCGGCGTCCATAAGACGACAAATCCAGCTACTAACACTATATTTTTATCAATCGGGAGCCGTAGTAGTCAGGAATTTAATATCAAATCACACACTGTATGAATATGCAAAAAATATACCTACTTAAATTGTTTTTCATTTTCTTTTGATTTTTGACGTGATAACGTCTTATAAATCGATAGAGCAGGCTGTTCCAAAAAATTTGACAACATGCGGCGTTACCTAGTTGTCAAATGTTTAATGTACATGTTGAATTGTATGTTTTAGGATTATTTGCAAAATAAAGGAACAAAAAATTTAAATTGGACCAGTTACATGTTCCCACGGTCAAACTTTAGATCCGAGGCTTTTGGTCACATCTAATGAAACCACGGTATAGTATTTGTATGAACACCCTAACCAAAAAGTATTGTGTAAGCGATAGCGCGATGTAGCAATCGTTATAACGCCATCTGTTATGCATTACACGAACTATATATCTGCTATGAACGAACACATAGATTTGTGCAAGCTATAGCGCGATGTAGGATACGTGATAACGCCATCTGTTATGCATTAGACGAACTATATATCTGCTATACAAATAACTTGCAATCTAACATACCATTTCCAATTACCTCTTTCTCTATATACATACAAATCTATTAAACAAATGAAATTAAAATTTTCTTTTGAAAAATGCTACCATTCCATCAGTATTTTCTTAAGACGTTGTCACGTTCAACTATCGTCAGTAAATCGACTTTACAGACAACCGATGTTTTTTTTTATTTGGGTGTTTCTTGTACCTATTCTGTTTTATCTGTATGTGGAGCATTGAATAAACTTGTTTATCTACACTAATGTTGTAACATTCTACTTATGTTTTCAATACTTGACTTATAATAACTACTGTTATAGCTCAGACAACAAAAAACTCAATTTAAGCAATTTGACATGATGTTATAATATCCAAATCGATATCGTAAAATCTCATTATAACACTGTGTGAGAGCGAGAGAGAGAGAGAGAGAGAGAGTGGTGAGAGAGCCTTATTTCAAAATCCTAACAGCGCGCGTTCGCTCCTGATTGGCCCTGCGCGCGCTGCAGCTGCGCTCTCATTGGTTCAATGCCAGCTTGCAAAGGATTTGCGAGAAAGAGACAAAGCTCTACAAAAAAATAAAAGCAAAAATAAACGCCACAGACAACGAATAATCTACTGTTTAGTAGAAATTTAAAAGTAAAGTCATGTGATTTTTTCACATTATATTTCAACATTGAAGCTAGTATTTTATTAACATTGAATTATAAAAAGTATATATTTACGCGCCGCAATTTTTGCAATCAAATTAAAGTATTTAATAAAAATATTTCTTATTTATCTTCAAAGAACATTACATTTTAAATTGTCGGTCAAGCAGTCGTCGCCTCGTCGGTCAAACAGTCGTCGGTCCAACAACGAATGGGGCAATACGCGTGAATTTAATGTTTCGCAATGTTTGATTAATTGATTAATTGCATTAGTGAAGATAAAGCAGTGTATGCAACTGCATATAACACGGTGAGGTACTATTTTGAAACTCGCGTTCGCTCGTTTCAAAAATTCACACTCGTGTTTTAATACCCTTCTTTATATGACAGTTGCATAAACTACTATTCTATTCTATTCTTAATTCATTATGTTTAAGCATATCTCCTCAACGTATATAGCAATGGACTCTAAGGGGGAACTCTACAAAGAACTCTCAGACGACATGAAATGCACACATATTACAGCGATGGTTTTGGCTCTTAAGCCTGCATTTTCAAGAGAGGACAGTATGGAATAGAAGATGAACACGCTGTATCCAGCCGGACATATTCAATTTGTATTTCAGAATGTGACCTTTTATTGTAATAACCAAGATTGTTAGAGGAAGTCGTGCCCATTCTAGTGGGCAGATCACTGATTCCATTAATAAATAGGCAATTGGTGATGCCACCTTCAGCCTTGGAGATCTTGTTTAGATACTTTATATTTTCATGATGGCCTCCACGCACTTATGAGTTTATTACGAATACGCCGAGTAAATAAGTCGCTCTTCCCAAGCTGCCTCTGTGTTATAATGCTAAGGCAGAACATTGTATATTTATAGATTTAATTGATTGATGAGTTGGTTTCGTCGGTTCCTATCAGGACAGTGGGGTATGGTTTAGACGGTGGTAGATTTATTTGGTACATTCAAAAAGTAATATTTCGTTGAATAGAACATTTTCACAGACATCATGCGTGCTTTGGAAAAGTGTTTTTCACTAACTTCCCTGTGTCTTCCAAGCACGACAGACGTCCAGAGCATACCTATCACTTTAGGGCAGTGTCACATCAGCGGGAGGCTGTCCGGTCAAGCCAATCCCATTCAGCCAAACCGCTGACCTTTTAAAAAGGTCCTTTCAATTTGACCATCCAGTTGCAACGCAATGTAATTTTTTACAAAAAATACTTAATCGGCCGATGACCTCTTCTGATCATGATCATCACACGTGTATAAAACTACTCGCACGTATGCGAGTTAATTAAGCAGGAACAGAGTTATCGCCGACGGGGTGGGCAGGGCCCTATCTGTTTACGCTCTACTTTGCCTGACGATCAATAGATCGCCCACGGAGAACCCGTTATTAGTGGGACGGCGTTTGCAATTTGTTGTGTAAAAATAAATTAGCGGACTTGATAAAGTAACCCTATCACCATTTATAATATGCTAAAAGAGAGGAATAAAGAACGAAACGGAGCGGCTTTACGAAAGATCTCAACTAATATTATAAAATGTGAATGTATGGTATGTATTCTATTTTTATGTGGTTATAAGTTGAGTCTAGGTAGAATGTATGGTAAGTATTCTATTTTTATGTGGTTATAAGTTGAGTCTACGTAAACGAGAATAGACAAGAAGTGTCAGCATTGGCACTCCACTGAAGTTTACTCAATAAAAACGCAACATGATTCTTGAAAGACGCGCAAGAGACGTAAGTGCCGTGAAGGGCGTCACGCTGAGCGAATTTTTCACAAGATTTTACTCGCCATTTTATTTCATAATGAAGGGCCTATCGTCTAAGGTAAACTCAATTAGAAATTATGCTCGTAAGCGTGTTCACTATGGACTGTAGGTATATCCTGTTATATCAGATGAAGATGTGGTGTCAGAAGCATTCCAATAGCGGTATGTCACTGCAACAACATTAATGACTTGACGCAACAGAAATGTCATCTTAGTGGTATCTCTGTCAGATGTTCTCCCATTGTGGAAAGCTCTGCGACCCCGCGGATTTACCCTCCTCAGTTTCCAAAATATAGAGTTAAAATCTTTATTTGAGACTTTCGCGTTTGTTACACATATTGTGGTTACTTTACGGTTTTTAACACGATGATTTTGCAAGAGTGCCATGCATGGTGCATGACACTACATCCTCCTATGCAACGGAATTGGGCCGGCACGACCGGGGAAGTGTCTCTAGCTCACTTCATACCGGGGTAAAGTGACAGCGTCGCTGCCGAATATACAGAAATTTCGTGTGGTGTTAGTTTCCGGTGGCACATGGAGAGGAATGGAAGGAGGGCAATGCATCAGAATACGTACTATGCGGATGTTTATGGAGGTCAGTAGTCTTAAAGGCTGCGTGCTCGTTATTCCATTTCAAAAATTTTACTTTTTGTGTCAATTGGACAGCTTTTACGACGTAAGTATCCACCTGACGAAAGAAAAAAATAAACCAACATATAAAAGGCATTATTGTGTAATGAAACATAAAACATGCTCACAACAAACACATAAAAAGCCTTTTATTAAAGGAGGTAAAGGATATGAAAGCATCATAATATTTCGTATGTAAAGTAAATGGGGAACAATACTAGTGTGTAAGTATTCATACTCGTGTATAGCCATTTATATGCAGTACATTACCCTAAAAACCTCCATTCAGCATTTTATTAAGTGGAAAAGTACATCTACTACGTAGATATTATATCTACAGCAGGAGACGTAACGTTAGACAAAACTAGTGTCTAGGGATCATACCCTCAACATAATATACCTATATGTATACATTTTCAACTATGCATATTATTTTGATCATGTATTTAGCAAAATTGATGTGATTGAGCGTGCGAAGGTTTCTGAAATGGTACGACCAATTATCGACAGATGTCGCTACTGTCATTCCAATATATCTATAGTACCTACTAAATAATAATAAAAAGCTGAAGAGTTTGTTTGTTCAAACGCGCTAATCTTTGGAACTAAAGTTTTTTCAGTATCAGTTAGTCCATTTAGCGTGGAAGGCCATAGACTATTTTTTAACCTGCGGTAACTGCGTTAATAAATGGATCCACGTATTGCCGTGACAGTTCATGTTGATTTTGCTGGTGGAAGCGTAGTAACTCGCGTGGAGTAGGTACAGCTAGATTTCAATAAAAATAAAATTAATTTAGTGTCTTTAGAACTACATACTCAAAAACATTAGATACGTATACGTCATAGATATATTAACCACTATTTCCTTCACCTTCCTGTCGTTTGCGTCACTACAACCACGATCTTCTGATCCCCATAAAGGTGTGTCATTGCAATTAATAACATTTTACTAAAGAAAACAAAGTTTCATGTATTTACACGTACATAGTACATACTAACGTATGACATTTTCCTTGTTTTCCTTCGACGTGTAGTCATATCAAAGTTTTCATTAAGGAAAATGCCGTACGTAGGTACATCACAGTAATAACCTTCGGCCGACTGCTCCCTATGCTAATGTTGAGTCTAGCGCGCCCCTCGCAGTCTGTAGCTGGGGACAGGTGAACGAAGGTCGATACAATATTGATTCTTCCTAGCGGGCGTCCCATCAGCTCCCCTAACCCACATCGTCCGAGGGGGCCGAAGCTCAATGTTAGCCGGCAAATGTTACCCGAACTAAATCGAATTAGATGTTCAGTCAACAATAACGTAAGTTGATTATCGCTTTCAAGTCAATATTGAAGTTATTGGTCGAGTAAATAACAATAAAGATAGGTACTTTAGTAATTATCGCAATCAATTTAAATACAGGTGTGTGCAATATTATGCGATATAAACCAATTACTTAATTGATAAGTAGTACGTATTGTAATTTATATTAAATACTGCTACCACTATTTTCGTTTAATTACAAAAAATCAATTAGGAACAGTAAAACGTGTGATGTCCGCTTACTGTACATATCTACATACTACCACGGAATTGAAACTTACACGGACGAAACCGCGGGGCGCCGCTTGTATATATTAAACATAGCAATAAGATATAACAATTTTCACGGTCCGCGAACAACAACCAAAACGAATGGCACACAATTGGCCGGTTACGCAAGTTTCATTATAGTATTCAAGTTTTGGCGGGCGCATTCTATTTTCAAAACGCCATTATTTCCAACATGGCGTCATGGTGCATGCGCGTGCGCCGCACACGACACGCTCCACGTTTTACGAGTGATGTGATAATTTCGAAAGTGTTAATCGACATGTTTGTATCACACCTCTACAACAAACAATGGTATTTGTCTATGACCATACAAGGTCTTTGTCTGTTAGATACAAGGTCTTTGTCTGTTAGATATTTAAAGCTTGTGTAGTAAGTTTTTATTCTCTTCACCTGACTTGAATACAAATTTAATTGTTTTAGATATTCCTGAATACCTTTCAAAAAACCTATGTGACAAAAGGACTGACGACCAAGCTGGCGCAGTGGTACAGGGCTCGGATAAGCGGAACATGTTGCGCCAGGGGTCGCGGGTTCGAATGCCGCCTAGGTCATGGATGTTTATCTATTTATTATTTGTATTTCTATAATAAAAATCTTAAATATGTAACATTTCTTAAATCTATAATATATTAAGTATATTTCCGTTGTCTAGCACCCGTAACACAAGTCCTTACGGTACTTAGCAAGGGGCTAGGCTAACGTGGTGCGTAAAGTCCACAGATATTATTAGTATTAATACATTGAAATAAAATACTTAATAACATGTACTACAGGTTCGCTATAGCTAATGCCAATATCAGCTACTACCTAATCGGGAAAATACTTGAGTTGATGACGTTGTTAGTTAAAAAGGGGACGAGACCCCTCACTCGTGTTATTGATACCCGACATTCGACACTAACGGGGCCACGTCAGCCGTGTATGGCATATGGCTGACATAGGCCATGAGACCGTGGTATCATAGTAGGTAAGTTTTGTCAACTGGAAACTTTCTTTTTTCAATCATCATAAAACAGGATAAGTAATAAAATAGTAAGTAGGTATTATTAGTTTGGTCAGCATTAGTAGGTAAGATACGAAAAATATAAAAGCGAAAGTTTTATTGTTCGTTATCCTATCACGTAAAAAATAGCTACTGAACGAATTGCAATGAGATGTGGTACAGACACAGATTACAATCTCTGATAACATAGGTATGGCTCGTGTTTCAACTTTGAAACGTCCGTGACATACTCAGAAGAACCAGCCAAAAGCGGAATGTGTCAGAATACTAGTGGGTCGTAGGTGGAATAACAACCACCAGTGACTAGCCGACATTTGCCGACTAGTGTCGGCCGTCAAGTCCAGCTTTAAAGTGGACATGGTATGGCCGACCGGCCGCGGTCCGTCCATCTGTCACCATTCACCAGACTGTATCTCTTGAACCGTGATAGACAGTTGAAATTTTCGAAGACGATGTTTTTCTGTTACCGCTATAATATTAATACATTTATATTTAGGCCAATCGAAACATAAAGATAACTGTTTCAAGTATACAACACAACATTCTTCAAGTATCTTATCTCAAAGCAAATCGACTGTTGCAGGAAATAAATAATTAATTATGCACTTGTATCGCATTATTTTTTAAAATATCTTTCCAAGAGTTTGAAAGCGATTCCGTTTTATATTTTCTTATTCAGAAAATTCTTAGCAAAGTTGTCAAAGAAAACAGTGCTCTTCTATTATTTCAGAGTTTATCAGAGTGAATTAACACATAAACAAACATTTTTATATATTTAGATCGTTACTACTTAATCAACACCCTCATACGAAGAGAATTAATGAACACTAAGAGTAGGTACTTATGTAGAAATATGTGTTAAGGCAGCCGATCCTTAAAATCCAAATTAAATAATCCGCAGGTATGTATGGTTTTCCGACCATTCAACATTAAAGTTCCATAAACCACAATGCCGACATACAAACTGACCACAGTCAGTAATACGCAATTATTACTACAAGGATCGCACTGCGGCCAGACCAGTGAACAGCAAATCGTTCAATGCTTTCTGGCTAATTAAATTTTCGATCGAAGTAATACATTGTTATTGTAAGAGGTAGTTCCATTGCACCCTAATCGACTCGCCTCGACCGGGATGTCGCCTCTTTACATTCTACAGACAGCTATACCGTCGTGATATGTGTGATTGTAATGCAGACGAGGGCAACACGTCTGCATTATAATTATGTGCATGGACATCGGTGCGTAGTTGCTAAAAAGACTGTTAGTTTGGATGATCCTATAGGATGCCATGGGATGATTTTCTATTTTCCACGGGATCGAAAATTACGCGGGCGAAACCGCGGGGCGCATCTAGTGCTATAATAAAAAAGTAACTAGTACGTTTATACACCGCCATTACGTATTTGAAAGCCTTATCTTATCAAATCAGCGAAATAGATCAATGTGAAGATTGTAGTTTGATTGTTCCAATTGAGACGTTTAGTCCAAGTTAAAAAGTATAAAACCACAATGAAGGTTTATTTTCCATCATTTCGTCGTTTCGTCAGGTCTGATTTATGCAAAAACTGAACACTGCATCTTAAATGTTGCTTAACGACCG
Source organism: Calycopis cecrops (assembly GCA_001625245.1). NCBI lineage: Eukaryota > Metazoa > Arthropoda > Insecta > Lepidoptera > Lycaenidae > Calycopis > Calycopis cecrops. The sequence continues at coordinate 209,814 of LUGF01056637.1, read as the reverse complement.
GAACACGTCGGAAACGAAAATAAAATGCGATCGATTTATAGAGATACAGCAGGGACATGACTAGCAAGAGATCCGAGCCTCGGCGTTAAGCTACTGAACAATTATATTTATCATCATCATCATCATCATCAGCCTATTGCAGTCCACTGTTGGACGGCGGCCTCTCCCATATCACGCCACTGGCCTCGATCTTCGGCTAACCTTGCCGTCCACGTCCGCACCAGTCATGACCTACGGAGCCGAAACGCACTCACGGTCCGACTGGTTCACCAATTTAAAGTTTTTCAGCGGGCTATGGAGAGAGCTATGCTCGGTGTTTCTCTGAGGGATCGAATCCGAAACAATTATATTATTAATACAAAATTGACAGAATTTAACATTTAGTTTCATATACATACTTACTAGTAGTACCTACTACCTACTCATACACTACACAAGCTATCATCTGTATCTATCTAGTTTTAAGTTCTGAGCTATTGTTATTTTGGTGCAAAATAAAGTGATTTTATTTTATTTATTTTATAGTACACAAGCTATCTAGGTCATTTGAGAGGTATAGTCAATAGGTTGCAGTTGCATTGCAGATAAATTGCTGCAAACGGACATGTCACGTACAGAAAATTACGAGGTATCATACTGGCGTACGATATGATGGCAATTCACCCGCATATCCTATAATTCCGCTATTCTTAGGTATCCAGCAGTGATGATGAGAACCACTCTGCCCCAGGAGCCTAGACTAAAAACAATAAGACTAACACGAAACTAGGCTAAGTTTACATTGTTCACGCATGCACCGTGCACCTGTACACACACGACATTAGCTCGTACGCGTTGCCACGGGACCGTGACATCTCCGGTCGTTCACCCCGCCCACTGATCTTTCGCGACCCACAAACCGCCCTGTTATCATGTCGACTCTCGCTTAGGTTTTTTTTATGGTATAGGGGGGCAAACGAGCAGTTGTAGCCATTTTGATGACTACCGACGCCCATAGACATCTGCATAAAGACTATACAGATGTGCTGCCCCCCTTTCTCCTCCCACCTTCATGGGCCACCGGCTACTTACACACCGCACGAAACGCGACAGCACAGCTGTCACTTCACGCCGGTCTCGTGTAAGCGAGAGGTACCTCCCCGGTCGTGCCGGCCCAATTCGGCTGCATGCAAGCATACAGCGTGGCACTACCTCTTACTAAAGAGGTAACTGACGACTATCTATAGTTCCGCATTATTTAACTGCCATTTTATATCATATTCGTCCTAGCAAAATATTAGCTACGGCAACCAACTGTCTCAATGTATACGAGTATAAACCTCAAAGGTGACATAGTCATCTATCAAAGCACAGCCCATACCACTGGACGGATCGTGCTGAAGTTTGGCATCCGCTAAGAAAGGATTTTTAGAAATTCAATCCCTAAGAGGGTGAAATAGGGTGTTGAAGTTTATGTAGTATGGCTTTCTTAGACATTAAACGCGGGTGAAACCGCGGGTCACAGCTACTAAAGTAATAAAAGGATAATTTTAGTAGCGGCAGTGCCTTATCCTTTTATTACGTCATGCATGCAGCCGAATCCGGCCGGCACTACCGGGGAGGTGCCGCTTGCTTACATGCTTGATCCCGTTGTAAAGTGACTGCTGTGATGTCGCGCCGAGATCTCTAATAATTATAATTAATCATTGCGCCCCGCGGTTTCACCCGCGTAAATTAGAAAATCATCCCATGGCATCCCATAGGAACATTTCGGGATAAAAACTATCTTGTGTTAATCCAAGTTACTTTTTATGTGTGTACCAAATTTCATGAAAATCGGTTCAGCAGTTTCATCAAACAAACATACAAGCTTTCGTATTTATAATATTAGTAGGATTAAGTGCACATTAATTATTGTAATAAACAGAATGGTTAATCATTATATCCAAATCAAATGTTCATTTGTAAACAAACAATAGCTTCTGTTGACACGGACATCATATACACATGAATGTCTGCATACTCGAATGTTTACATTATTATATCAATGTATTTACATTTACAAGCAACTGGCATGTAGCGGAACATTTGAAAATTTTGCAGCGTGATTTTACTAATGATAACTGAATAGGGTATTTGACCATTTCTTGATTTTCTTTTATTTCATACTTTATAACTTGTTAAACACGTTACATAAATATTTTCAGAAAATAAACAGTATTAACAACAAAAAATAATGTTAAAGTTTGAGTTATTACACTCGCGCCTAAAACAGTGCAAACTGTCATGGCGGCGCAATATGATTAGATTGACGTGAAACGCAAGTAAAGTGTCAAACACTAGGCAATTCGGCTAGTGTTTACTTGCCGGTGACGTCATCTGAGTTTCAACCGATTACAAAACGTTTATGACGTTGACAAATAATTGCTTCTTTATTTCGCAAATTTCACAATAAATATGCATTTTTTTATATAAAATGGACTTGTATACGGTTTATTATTATCTTATTTAACATGATCACTATAATTCGTAGTATATTTTTGATAGTGTCAAATAGCCTATTATGTAACGTTCGGCATGGACCACATCCTGATAAGCTAGTGTATTTAGTTAAAGGCCTGCGCAGACGGAATTTTTGTCCACGGACGTTTTTGTCCGCTAAAATAGATCGCTTACAACTGAATCGAGTAACGAAAATGAGGGATTAAAAGGACGCGGTGCTTTGCATACATTTTACCTCGTCGGCGCAGGCCCTTAAATAAATACGAGTCGAAACCCTTAGTTTCGAAAAGCCTACAATATATTACAAAGCCGTTAGAATAATCACTACCTAAGTCATGGTTATGTATTTTCTATTCTCAAATAACCATGTAAGAACCTACCGCTAAAGTGTGGAACGCAATGTTATTAGTGTCTATGCATACCGTATCGCATTGTCTCTGCTACAATGATAGCTCTGCCAGCTGACTGCCATGCAACTATTTATATCCAGTCAGGCCTCGGTGCCCACGAGGTGGGGATAGTGTACGTCTCTGTTTACTAACCTAGTCACTTGTAGTGGGTAGGTACTGTAACGTTTTGTTCATTAGCTAAAGACCCCTAGTGCCCACCCTTCTGGGTGTCTTCCGAACATTAATTAGTACATATTGGATGCTCTTTAGATGGAGGAGAACGGATGGCAACGCATCTGCGGATATGCTATGGGCGTCGGTAATCTTGAAATTGCTTCTGTCTGCTCGTTTGCCTTCTTATGCAAAAAAAAAAAACATATCAGTTAGGTAGTTAGTCTTTTGTAATATTTAGCTTAAGTTTGTTCTCAGGACAGGGCTAGGGTTGAACAGGTGCAATGGGAGATGTAATTGTTTTATTATATTTCTACATATTTTGAAAAAAAACATTTTCACTTCATATATGGCAGTCAACGTAAAATGCTAGTCAATCATATTATTTTGCCTTAAAAATAAGTATACATACCTATACAAATCGCGTAGCAATAGACCATTGGCATAAATTCGATAGAAACAAAAATATATTAGTTATAAAAATATTTACATCAAAGCATCACTTCCGTTTCATCTTACGTTTAAAATTTTCTATAAACATGCCACTAAAATATTTAATTTAGCCGTAGCGGCTCACCACAAAGTTGGGAAATAAAAACTGTTTCATATTGATGTATTAATGGATTCCACCACCGACGTAACAGCGGCGTAAAAATTCTAGCGAGGTTTGAGAGGTTTTCAGAGTTCAGTTAATAATAAATAATCTCTCGAATGAATAAGAAATGAATTTCCATCAAGAAGTCACAATACATGCCATTTCCATTCCACAGTTTTCTCTTTGCAAAACCACAAAGCTGATGGATTTTAAGTTAAGTAACGGGGGTCTAAGTTTGTCAAAAATACGTTGCTTAGAACATAATACGCTTAAACATTCCGCTCAAGGAGTTGGAGACTTGAAAATGCTACTCAACAATATGAATTAACAGAACAAAAAACCGTACAGGGAACAGGTAGGTTTATATCCTTTGCTTTAAAAGCGCAGTCTAGACGCAAGCGAAAAGTGTAATCTATCCCCCCTTGCGCATGTTTTCAGAGACGTGCATTTAAGTGTTCTTTAAAGTAAGAGACACTTCAGGGAAACACACGCACGAAATGACAAGTAAACAATGTTCACCTAATTTCTAGAATAATGTCTTGTTTATTCCATTACTAGCGAATCGTCGTCGCATGAATTGATAAAAATGTGATCATCCAGTCGGGGTTGTAGTCTTTTAAAATCCATATAAAACCTTGTATATACCTACTATAAAGAATCCTGACTCCGCACTGTTTCTGGAATCGATATTTTGCCTTTTAAACTTGTATTTGTACTTTTGAAAGTACAAATACAACTTTTTTTAATCTCTCCCGCTTAAACGATACCGGCGTGTAGTGACAGCAGTGCTGTCGCGTTTCGTAAGCAGCCGTTGGCCCACGAAGGCAGGACGAGGAAGGAGGACAACGCATCTGTATAACTTCTATGCGGACGGCTATGGGCGTCGGTAGTAATGAAAATGGCGACTGCTCGTTTGCCTCCTTTATGATATGTAGGAAAAAAATATGGTCGTGCCAAATTCGGCTACAATGCAGCATGGCACTATCTCTCACAACGCATATACAGATTTATTTCATCCGAAGCACGCGCAGATATAGCGCTATCACATTATCAACACCGGCCGCGTACGGCCGGCCGCGGCGGGCG
>LUGF01056637.1:171309-187516 GCA_001625245.1 Calycopis cecrops | reverse complement strand
GGGGGGGGTCAAAAAATCAAGAAATTAGTGTGACTTTATGGATGGCCCCTTATGTTAAGTATAGTTTTTGCTAAGAATGTCAATTAATGAATTTATACAATGCTGAAGCATTGTATAAATTCATTAATTGACATTCTGAGCCAGACAAAATTCTACCGCCATCTGCCCAGGCCTGCTTTAGATAATGCAAGGAATTTTGGAAGTTTAATGATGCCCCGAAATAAAAACGCCTAGATATCACTAAATAATACGATATCGACTGTACACCTACGCGTCAAAATTGTACTGACAGATGGGTGCCCGTCGCGGGCATCCGCGACGGGCGCACGCCTGCCCGTCGCGGGCATCCGCGACGGGCCGGCCGTCCGCGACGGGCACCCGCTTAAGTCAGCGAACGCACTTAACCGTCTATCGCCGTTTTAAAACATATTCGTTATGCGAATTATTTTTTATGTCTTGTTTATTCAGCCTCGAGTCGTTTAACAAATAGTTATCGCCTAGAGACTGGACTGTGGCTTAAAATATATATTTAAACTACATATTTATATTTCTTATTAATATTAATCGTTAATTATTTACCAGTTGAGTGACGCGTCTGTTCAACTAAGTAATAAAGACTGTTTGCACGGACGAGTAAATAATAACCCGTAAGTAGATCATAAATATTTAATTAACGACAATGTTTACGTGCCAGTTCATCACGGGTCCAGTGTGGGTTGATCTATTCCCATACATATATTCCCCCTTCGAAACAAAATCCTTGAATGTTATTTAATACTAGCTGTACCTAAGTACTCCTTGTAAAATCCATTTGCTGATTTCTTTTTTTTTTTTCAAAATATGAAAAAGAAGATTTCTGTTTTTTATGATAAGATATAGTTCTTAAGTTATTCCATTTTAAATAATTTTAATATTTATCTGTGGGTAATTAGTATATGCAATCTGTTCTTAGATTTGCGTGAAAGTTTTACAAATATACATAGACGCGCAATTATTTAAGTAGAAAGTAGAATATAAAAAGATAATAAATATTTTATATATACCTACATTGTCTTCCTTTTTTGCCACTCGTCGCGTTTAATTTAAAACCCCATTTATCTAACAGCCTAACGTGCAGTGCGATAATAGCATAGGAAGCAATAACCGGCCCGAGGTGGCGCAACTCGGCTCGACGAGTTTTTGCGACTTGTCCTCGAAACGATTAGGCGGCGCCGACACGTGGTTGGAGTACAACGGTCTGTACTGTGTACATAACGTAATCAATAATTGACGATTTGTGTCTCCGAAATTTAACAACGAGAACGTTGTTTTCATGATACAATTCACATCGCATTGAGGATCACAATCTGGCGGAATTCTGGTATGGTAGCTACCCTATTCCTTTATTAGTTAACAATCGGTGAAAAGGCTACCATACTGCTTGTCTACTTGTCTATTACACCCGAAAACTGTAACCGCTCTGCCACGGCCACAGCAGTGCGGCAATACTCGACGCGCGAGTGAGAGAGAGACAGACGATCCGCTCACCGCGCCGCAAGACGCACCGCTGTGTCCGTGGCCAGGCCGTAAGCTCGGTAGCTGTTTCTTCGCTTGTAGTTTACTTGCTCTACAAAAGTTAAAAATTAATATGTAGTTGACATAATATACTTATGTATGGGCATAGCAGAAATGTTAGTTGTAACTAGTGTTGCCACCTTTTTCTCTTGCAAATAAAGTGCAAAGGCTACAAATGGTAAGAAAATAAAGTACGATTTTCAAATAAAGTACATTTTGTTTTATCCTTACAATATAATTTTAATTAGGAAAAAAAATATTGTAGATAGGGTAGAAGTAGGTAGTACCTACTTTATTTCACTTTTCACAAGTATTATTACGCCGATCATCAGTGCCTTTTTAATTTTAATATGTAAAACATAGGTTTTCGGTAGCATGCTTACAGTCTATACTAGAATCCCATAAATTTTTGATTGTGCAATATTTCCGTGTACTTTATTGTACAATGTACTCGTAAAGTATAGAATACAAATGTTTGAAATAACGTACAATACTTTATTATAAAGTACGAATTAGTACCTAGTTGCAACGATTTGACATGAGAACATCAAAAAGTGTGGCGATTTTCACGCCAAAATTGCTGAATAGATTTTATACGAGTGAAAGAAAGATGCACAGCTATTCATCGTCTTCAAAAACCACGCTGACGGCGCGGCGTGTTTTGAAGTAAAGTCTGAATGAGGAATGTTTATATTTTCTTGGCATCGGTTGGTCTGTTTGTAACGATACATCTAGTACATACATCTAGTGATGTCATACGTCAGCTGCGGGCTGCGCCTGCCAAGTGCGCCGCGAAGTGCGGGCCTCCGCAGCCTTGACCAACGACCGGCAGAATTAACGCAGCACCGCAAAAACAATGGCGTATAATTAAACACAATCTGTTTCAGTCCGTAGGCTCCACATCCTTATTACCGGTCTATTTGATTACATAATTATACATAAAAAAACTCTGCTAAGTTTGGGTAATTTTAATAAAATTTAAAGCAACTCTAAGCCACGGAAAGATTTTTAATCTTACAAAAGCTGTACGCTGTTTAGTTTACAACTTTTGTGAAGAACGATCAGAAAAGTTAAATACCAAAATGATCCACCACATCATCCCCCCGCCTTTTAAAATAACACAGTTTAATTTAACTAAAGCTTTGATCATGAAACTTGCAATTTAGTATGGCTTAGGTTTAAAAATAATGCGTTTATTTTTATCATCGAAATAGATATTTAATGTCTATACTTCTTTCATCTTGCTCTCCTCTAAGATGTCCATGATATACTTTAAACAGAATCTAATATCTATCTACTTGACGCTACGGAACACTACTTACTCTCCGACACACACTTAGCCAGTATTACAAATCTCATGATAAGTATTATGAGAAAATCCGAAGAGTTGAATGCCCTATGCGGAGAGTAATATTTGAAGACTCGTGTCGCAACTCCGGCCAGCCTTATCTATTTCACAGAGTAACTTGCGCGTTTGCCAACATGTCTGTCTCTAAATGTCGGCTGAAAACATAACTAGCTCAACATATTAGCCAAAGACGGCGCGAAAGCTTTTGCTATGTATGTATATGTTGTAGTTTACTGTCTTGTATGTGTGTGTGAATCAAAAATAATTGAGTAATTATTATTTGATCGCGAATCTAAGCTGACCTTAACCTGATAACTATTGCGAAACTAAACAGGTTAAGGTACTCAGCTGTTCCTCGCGTCATTACACGCATAAAATTTATTCCAATGCAACCATTAATTTTTTTTGGGATATAAATTAAAATTATGCTATTGCAGCCTTGCAGGTTGTATTATCTATGCCAAATTTGAAAAAAAATGTTTAGAGCTTTTTGCGCGAAAGAACATACCTACTTATTTACAATACATGTTTATAATATAAGTATAAAGTAGAATGTAAAAATCTGTGGTCAAATTATATATTTATTAAGTACTTGTGGTAGAATAAAGTGATGTAAAAGTTTTATAGTTTCTAAAATCTAACGCCTAATCACAATAAAATAATAACCTCTAGATTATCGCGCAGCAATGAAATATAATTATCACATGCACGCTTTGAGAATAACGTAAATTTGACGTGTGAATAGAAAATCATAAAATCAAAAAGTACGTACAAAAACACCATGTTTTCTTTTTAATGTTCTGTTAGTTATATTGTGCCTATGGTAATATAAAAGGCATACACGGGCGCAACTCTCATTTTTTCAGTTTATTTTCTGCACGTCTGAGCATTTTTAATCGTTATGCTTCTTACGTATACATATTTTTAAAAGTAAAAATAATGTACCAATTACCAATCAAAAACATGCCTCCTATGTTGGTTATTTCAAGCAATGTCACACGCGTCGTAAATAGTAACCACAACATATAACTGAGCGTTTCTAATACGCTCAACTGTAAACGGGCGGAAAATAATAGCATAGTTTATTACTCTTGACACAGTTTGGTGATTGAGATTTCTTATTGGAACAATTACCAAGTAACGAGATGGACCTCGAGTGACTCAATTCCTAATAATTGCCAATTTTAAAAGCGGAATATTTTTAGACATGTGATAGCACTGTAAACGGTTTTGTTAATAAAAATTTACGTAGTCAAATAAATGGTGTTTCGTGTGGATTGTGATTTGTGGCCACAAGTCCCAAATGAGAGTACACGGAGTAATCAATATGAACATCCTAGGATTGTGCGTATACAATACACATGGTACGTGACATGTATGGACAATGAAATAATAGCTTATGTTATTTATTACCAGACTAAGGCACAGATAAGGAATTAATAATTAAATACTTATGTTAATAATTAATTACTTATCGCATCTAAACGTACATAATGTTTAGATGCGATCATTGCGAGAAAAGCCCCTTTTTAACAAGTGAAGGATCTAAAAATAATATGAATCTGAAAAAAAGGCTGTAAACCGTAGACGTGTCCAGCCTGAAACACCGTTCACCGTCTGAGAAAATGTTTCTCTTAATTTTTCAGTTTTATGATGTTAACCAGTTTCAATTGTTATAACCTATTTCTTGATGAATATACTTGTTATTATATGTATACAATATAATATCTGAACAGGAAAATACACATTACATCTTCATACTCTCGGGAATTTATTGGAATTGTGTGCGTCAAGATTATTGTAATCCTACCGTATATAAGTAGTATATGCAAGAGCACCTTGTACCTTGAATAATTAATAACGATATTCAATAGACTTACATAGTTACTATAAAACTTGCGCTCATGTTTACTAAGATTATCGAAATTATAATAACAATGATGAAACTTTAGCACCTAACATCAAACGGCTCTTTTGAAATTCACGAAAATTCACGTGCCCTCAAATCAATACGGCACGACAAACGCGCGGCGCCCTACAGTGTCACCCTCAGCACAGCTGATTCAATTCACCTCCCCTCAGCTGTTTCCACACGCCCTCCCGCCTCGACGACATGTAACCTGGACTCTAGAACACGTTCTCCTTTAATCCAACCGCGTTGTCAAATAATCGAAAAATCTAGTAGGCCGATGAAACATGTGTCAAGTGTTACGAGATCGTTTTAAATAGAAACGCAAAAACATGAATAATGAAGCCTCATCTTTGTCAGACAAAAGCTTCGGCTTCGGCTACACCGAACAGCAGCAACTGAGATATATAAAATATCTGAACCAACTCAAGAATGAATTTCTGGAACGATGGAACCTAAAAACCAAAACGTCCAACGTGTCGTACTCTGACTTGATGCGCATAAGAACTCTAGGCACTGGTGCATTTGGAAGGGTCTTTTTGTTGCAACATCCAAAGACATCAAAGTTTTACGCAATGAAAGTTTTGGAGAAGGAGAAAATTCTGAAACTGAAACAAGTCGAGCACACGCTGTACGAGAAAAGAATTCTGGAAGCCGTACGGTTTCCTTTCACAGTTTCAATGGAGTTTAGTCTGAAGGATAACAGTTACGTATACTTCATAATGGAGTATGTGCCCGGCGGCGAAATGTTCTCACACTTACGGAAATTGGGCAAATTCGACGACGGCTTGGCAAAATTCTACGCCTGCCAAGTTATACTGGCATTAGAGTACTTGCACTTCTGCAATTTAGTGTACCGGGATCTAAAGCCTGAAAACATTTTAATAGATAAGAATGGCTATTTGAAAATTACCGACTTTGGATTCTGCAAAATGGTGCGTGGAAGAACGTGGACTTTGTGTGGCACTCCTGAATATTTAGCACCAGAATTAATTCTAAGCAAAGGATATGCTTTTTCTGTGGATTGGTGGTCATTTGGTGTACTTCTATACGAGATGAATGCCGGTTACCCCCCATTTTACTCGGGCGATCCCATGAAGACGTACGAAAAAATTGTAAGCGGCAGATATAGATGTCCTTCCTTTTTCAACTCGGACCTGAGAGATTTGATTAGGAACATTCTTCAAGTAGATGTATCTAAACGTTTTGGTGCCATGAAGAATGGTGTAATGGATTACAAGACGCACAAATGGTTTAAAGATATAGATTGGGAGGCGATTTTGAACTGTCGCGTTCCCGCGCCCTATATTCCCAAGTTCAAGCACGCGGGCGACACAGCGAATTTCGATCGCTACGAAGAAGTACCCATACAACCAGCTTCGGTTTGCCGATTCGAATCAGAATTCATGGATTTTTAGTAAGTTTGAAAACTTACGTCTATTTTTTGTCATTGAGATATAATTTAAATATCGGCCGCACGTACCTTATTAAAAGCAGTATTGTGTTGACCGGGCCAACATTCAACTCTAATAAAGGAAGCCACAATAACAAGCTGTTCAAACAGATGTATCGATGTATCAAAAATAAACAGTTACACGGACAGAGGAGGGTCCGCTAAACATAACAGATCTTTCATAACATTTATCTTGTCGTTTTGTCTCAACCCACTAAATGACGGAGCACGTGCGAAGAGATTGTTTTATGACAGGCGCCTGCGCAAATGCAGAGGAATTGAAATGGAGGGACGACACACATATTTTTAGAACAGAAACATGTGGGTACAATAGTAGTTATAGACGTAGTAATGTTATAAAAGGAATACGTTTTACACGATAAATGCCTTTTTCTTGAATTGGAACGTCGTAATTATATGTAAAGCTTACTTATCTATAAAAGCGAAAGGTCACTCAGTCCCTCACTCACAACTAAATCTTAGAAACTACGATTTTCAAATTTTGCATGTGGGTTCTTTTCAAGATGTAGGTTTTACCTTAAACCCACCGAGATTCGCCCCGCAGGGTTGTGTTTATGGGGTTGAAAGTATGCATAGAATCAGGTCGCAGCAGGTCGGATTGAGGGAAAATTATCCCTTTATCGGTTTTGCAACCATAAGTCTTCGTGTTCAATAAACATTTATATCGCAGATTTTAATGAACTTTGTATTAAAAAAAATATCTAAAACTTTATATAAAAATCACAGATAACATTAGGTTCAAAACAATAATAGTGCAATAAGCACAATGTAAGAAAATCTATATTTGAGAAATATAATCTACAAATGAACAACAGAAGAGATATAATAATAGTTTTAAATACATTAAGAACCAGTCACTTCAACGTTACATGAATGCTCTAGAATCTAGATGGAATAGAAAACAGTTATCAATTGATTATCCATTGTTTGACTCGGAAAGAAATAATGTAGGTATGTTTTGTGTGCTCTTCGGTATAAGAGATGAGAGGATGGTTTATCAGACTATAACAATATTAAAAAAAACCGGCCAAGTGCGAGTCGGACTCGCACACCAAGGGTTCCGTAGGACCGGGAGGTATGAGCAAAAGTAATAGACGTTGAGAAAATTACACTTCCTTGCGACAAACTTATATATGCGGGTGCTTGCATACATTTAGTATGAAACGAACTACATGCATAAGTTGGTAATGATTTTTCCAGTGATATAAATTTTATTGACCAATTTTTAGATTTATTCCTATATGTATACTGTAAGGTCTTACTTCTTGCCAAATTTCAGAATTCTAGCTCAACAGGAAGTACCCTATAGGTTTTCAAAAAAGTGCGTTTTCATACAAAATTTGTGCATAAATGGCTATAACTTTTTATTGCGTTAACTTAGAAGTGTGATTTTTGCAAGGCATCAAGACGTAACTGACCTCCGTATTTGACAAGGATTTCAGCTTAATCCCTTCAAGCGTTTTAGAGAAAAAGGTCTTGACAGACGTACAGACGGACAACAAAGCGATCCTATAAGGGTTCCGTTTTTTCTCTTTGAGATACGGAACCCTAAAAAAACTAACAGTCGTTTATTATACTCTAAACTCTAAAGTCTAATGTAATACCGTATAATGTTGTTAATGACCTCAGTTGTTAAGAGCGACCTTAACACAAATGTGACCAACTGTGACAAGGGGGGGGAGGAGTCAAAAAATCAAGAAATTAGTGTGACGTACTTTATGGATGGCCCCTCATCAAAAACTTTGCCCCCTTTACTATAAAAAACTACGTTCGATATAATTCAATATTTACTCTCATTACAGTTTAGAAACATGCATACTTAGTAGACGGCGAAAGTTTTAGAATATAAATCTAACGATGAGGCTCATATTTAATTTACACATTTCATTTGCAGTACTGTTGATTACGCAAGACCACGAAGTAAGAATTGTTATATAAAAACACATTTCATAACTGCATATTACAAAAAAATATATAATCACTCTCCACCGTGCCAGCTGCATGTAGCACGTGGCCGAGTGACATCCACCAATGGTGAGGGCCTTAAGACACCATAGAACACAATCTGCAGAGTATATTGCTTTCTTAGCTTAATTATAAAGAAACCTCCTTCCAAGGTACAAAAATCATAACAAGTTATATACCCATTTAAAAATCAAAGAAACATTACACTAGCTGCACTTTGCGGTTTCACCCGCGTAAGTTTCGATCCCGTGGAAATATCGGAGTGAAAAATACCTAGATGTTGGCCGATCCTCAGACCTGCCCAATAGGCATACAAAATTCCATGAGAATCGGTCTAGCCGTTTCGGAGGAGAATGGTAACTAATATTGTGACACGAGAATTCTATAAATGAAGAGATATTATAATTATACGTCTTATATTATAAGTTTATGTCCTGAGAGTGAGGACTAAAGCATAATATTATAAGATCGTCGATCTATTCTGTGCGATGTATCCTAGTTTGCGACGGTGATACAAAAGAGAATTCTTTAACGCAGCAGCATACATATAAATAGAACTTCGAACACATGTGAAAACTCGTTAACTTTTATTAATTACGTGAGTCATGCTCGATTGAACGTATCATGAAGTTTCATCAACTTGTCTGCTAATATAATAGACAGTAAAGCATGGGTGGCCTTAGGCCAACTTGGACGGATCTAAGATCTACTTTCTTATCTACGTACATAATTCCTTGAATTTCAAATGTAACACATTTAAGGGAGTAAGTGTGTACCATTCTTCGCTGTAAAGGAATTGATTCGGCACGACCGAGGTAACTCTCAGTATACCACTGCAAAGTAACGGGCAATAAGACTTTATAATAATTTTGTGGATGTCTGTGGGCGTCAGTGATGCCTCGTTTTTTTTTTTAATGGTATAGGGGGGCAAACGAGCAGTTGTAGCCATTTTCATGACTACCGACGCCCATAGACATCTGCATAGAGACTATACAGATGCGCTGCCCCCCTTTCTCTTCCCACCTCCATGGGCCACCGGCTACTTACACACCGCACGAAACGCGACAGCATAGCTGTCACTTCACGCACGTCTCGTGTAAGCGAGAGGTACCTCCCCGGTCGTGCCGGCCCAATTCGGCTGCATGCAAGCATGCAGCGTGGCACTACCTCTTACTAAAATCTCGTATCTCGTATGGCTACTAGTAGGTACTAAGCATATCATGTACGAGTGTACCGATATGTTTTGCCTTGCACATTGACACGGCTATAAGCCACCACACTACTATAAGGTCGCAATCGACTGTTGGCTAACCCTGCAGTACAGTCACGAATCAATTTAGTTTGATTTGGAATATGTTATTTAGTTATTACTATTATTTAAGTACTTCTTAAACGTAAGTATAAGTCAGTGTCATGTTGCATTGCCGCCGAATTGGGCTGGTACGTCCTGGGAGGTACCTCTCGCTCACATACGGTGCGGTTTGTATATAATAGTCATCTTTAACCTCCCGCAATACTCCATTGCGGGAGGTTAAAGATGACTATTTAATAGGCATTAGTAGTCACAAATAGGCTTCGATATCTCATTGCAAACGATAACGCTATAAAGAAGACACTCCACAGAAATACATCACAAATTTATCATCATTTTGTTATCAACTTAAAGCTTCGTAATGTGAAAAGCTCCGGTGCACAGGAACAATGGAGGAGCTTCGCACGTAGGTCCGTGGGGCTGCGGAGTCGCCCGAGTGGAAAATAAAGGAAATGCAGTTCCGTTCCACGTACGAAGGCGACAACCTAGCACAACAGTAGCCTTGCATATTTAATACAAGCCTATTTTATGGTGCATTTTAAAATAAGCGCCAGAGCAGTGTAGATATCTGAATGCAAACTATGCAAAGTTAAAAAAACTAAATTTCGTATAGGCGTTGGTGTTTTGTTTTTTTTTTATATCCCATAACAGCAAGGGGGTTGGCTGGTGGCAGGTGATTTAGAAAGAGTATTTTTGAATTACTATTTATTTGCCTGTTGTCTCTACTCTCCACGTATAAAGGGGCTTCCTAAAACAGAAGCCTTGCATATTTAATACAAGCCTATTTTATGCTTCAAAATAAGCGCCAGAGTAGATATCCGAATGCAAACTATGAAGAGTTAAAATATCTTAGTTGGTGTTTTATTTGTTATGGGTTTACATCGCGTTAAAGCAAGGGGTTGGCTGGTGGCAGGTTATTTAGGAAGAGTATTTTTAAATCATTTGCCTGTTATCTATCATCTTTAGGACGAAGTAGACCGACAATCGTGATACTATACGGTCAAAAATAAATAGAATACAAATGGTATGTTCACTGCTTCATTGACTTCTAAAATAAATAACATTACAGTTCTTTGAATAATGCTAATACCTAAACCAAACACAAACACAACACAAAGTACCTACTTATATTTTTTTTCTAATTATATTAAAAGGTAAAACTCATAACCAATTCAATTAACAGTGCAAATGAAGTCGAGATCTCCCGAGTCCTGAAACGTACACTATACTTACTATTAGATCTCAACCTTGGTATGATTTTATTGTTTTGTTGGACAAATAAACATTTTTTCTATGGTTATTAAATAACATTCTAAAGTGAGTGGAGGTGTATTAAAAGCTAGCGTTGAATTTTACATCACTCATGACCGCGCAGGAGCAGTCGACGAACGTTACGTTCGCTTCACAATTTGCGCAACGCACAAGGATACGACGAAATATTTCAACGTTGTTAGAAACAAAACGTTTACAATAGGTGAGAGGCACGTCAGTTTTTTAGCTAATTGTGCCTCAGGTTTGGTCGTATCGGTATAGGTAGGTGCATATAATATCGGTAACATTAGCTTCTTCAGCTTCCTCTTTCAGATTAATGAAGGTGTATTTTTTTTTAATTATTATCAACGTCGAGAAATGCGCCAGGAATAGCACTTAATACCACACCTTCAACTAATACGAAAAAAAACAAAGTAAGTTGATACTGAGACTCCGTGATATCATATTATGCTATTTTCAGTTATTATTATCATACATTCAGGCTACCTACAATTTTCCTAGTCCGCATCTCGAAACAGTCTAAAAAATATAAGTGTCCTAGCCTTGTAATGATACAATTGCGGGGTTACTCACAGTAAAGTCCCATTTCACATTTCACGTTTTAAAAAACAACCATCGAGTCTACTAATGACACAACTCCGGGGTTTCCTACAATAAAGTGCCCAGTACAATCTCGTAGCACTCTAATATACAAGTATCGAGTCTTGTAATGGTATTTCCGAGAGGTAACAGTAACAGCGTGGGTGTGCGAATGCCTCGCCCAGCCATCGAACCTACACTTGCGGTAAATTGATGTCGCCCTAATTGTGATGAACATTCATAGCGAAACCAGTGCTTACTATTTGAACCAGATGCATATCTTTATCTATCTTAGTACATGTAGTGGGTGATTCGGAATGGAACTTAATTGTGTTGTTGTTTATTGGCACCATAACCCTTGATAAGGGATTGATGATTGATGGGGATTACAGATTCACTAGAATCTGTCTCCGAGACAGATTCACTAGAATCTGTAATAGGTTGTTGGCAAATTGCTAAAAAAATTCTCTTTTTTATGTTCGAGCAGTCAAAGCCTTAGGATGATGATGACCACCGGCGCCTAATGACCTTTATTCCTCCTGATTTGTTAGCGTTGGCTTTTTTTTACTCCCCCCTCAAATGGGCCAGCGAATACTCAAAAGCTGCACGAAACAAGGCAACACAGTTGCCATTTTATAGCGATATCGAGCCCGGGCTATCATGTCTGGCTAATTCGGCTGCAATACATTATATCTACCCATGGAACAACCTATTACTACAGTTTTTGGCGAATCAAATTCATTAGGTACTGGCCCATCTTATCATACTAATATTATAAATGCGAATGTAAGTTTGTTTGTTACCCTTTCACGCGAAAACTGCTCAACCGATCATCATGAAATTTTGTACACATGTTCTTGGAGGTATTAGAAGTAACATAGGATAGCTTTTATCCCGAAAAAATGTTCCTGAGGGATGCCATGGAATGATTTTCCACGATATCGAAATTTACGCGGGCGAAGCCGCGGGGCGCAGCTAGTTAATATTATAAATGCAAAAGTTTGTTTGTTTGCTACTCCTTTACGCAAAAACTGCTCAACCGATTTCCATGAAATTTGGCACACACATAGAGGGTAACTTGGGTTAACACATAGGATAGTTTTTATCCCGAAAAAATGTTCCTATGGGATGCAATGGGATGATTTTCTATTTTCCACGGGATCGAAATTTACGTGTGTAAAACCGCAGGGCGCAGTCTTCCATAAATTCCAAGTCCAACAGTCGAACGATACAAATTGACGACGACATAGTCAATTTTATTTAGGTCAAATTTAAATGAACTCGTTAAATTAAATGAAGTAGTCCCGTCGAGAAACGCCACATTTACGTCCGGATGTATATGCACATAAATTTGTTTGGCCGCCAGTACCGTTGAAAAGCTAGGCGGAAAATTGGAGGACGCGTGTCCAAAATTAAACCGGTCAAAACACATTCCCGTCTTGTGATGAATTACTAATTGGCGTGGGCCCCTAAATAGTTCGACGATGTCCTCAAAGTAGGCTACGGACTACGGTGCATGCTAAGATGGATCTACACAAGTGTTATTTTCGTATTTCCTGACAAACTCTTGAAAGAAATCAGTTGACAAATTTCCACAAGAATTTATCGATTTTTTTTTTGCTAGAATGACGGCTGCATTGCAGCTGTAACGGGCTAACACTACAAGGGACTATTTCCTGGCATAACATCTTCGTGAAGTGACTATACTGAGTTACGTTTGTTTCATAACTCCAGAATCTAGTGAGCTATTGGAGAGATGGGGTGAAAGAGGGACAAATGTCGGCAAAAGTCCGGGACTTTTGTCTATGTGCGTCAGTACTCAGAAAACATCTCTACTTGTTTGACTATACAATTAAAACATCTGCCCTCATTTTTTAGCATAGGTATAGATAATTTCATAATAACTTTATAATTAATTAAGTAGATTAATATCTTGTAAAATAATTAATTATTATTAATTAAACTTGCAGAATAATGCGTGAGGAGGACGGTAATGATATATTCTAAGCAGCTCAGTTCAGTCAAACAAACACCCAAATGGTTTTGTTTGTTCTTCAAATCAATTATAGGTTATTCACACTCATACATACGATTTGGCAGCCTTATACGTGAAATGGAAAAAATGGAATGCACTGACTTCTATGGCCCCCTCTGTAAAACGTTGTTTATTTCGTTTACATTTAGCGGTATGGCGTACATTTAAACACATAACCAAACTTATTATCTACTAGCTTTTACCCACCGCTTCGCTCGCGTCCATTAAATTAATTAGAATATTTCTTATTTTTCTAATGACGCTAAGAATATGTGTACAAAGATTCAAGGTGATCGGTTGAGTAGTTTTGGCGTGAAAGCGTAACAAACAAACTCACATGCATATTTTTTTATGGCATAGGGGGCAAACGAGCAGTCGGAGCGGAGCTAATTTTATGGCTATCGACGCCCACAGACATCCGCATAGAGGCTATACAGATGTGGTGCCGTCCTTTTTTCTCCCACCTCCATAGGCGGCTACTTACACACCGCACGAAACTCGACAGCACAGCTGTCACTTTACGCCGGTCTCGTGTAAGCGAGAGGTCCCACCCCGGTCGTGACGGCCCAATTCGACTGCATGCAAGCATGCAGTGTGGCACTACCTCTTACTATTATATTTATAATATTAGTAGGATAGGGCAAGTCAGACGACTGAGTTGTGGACTGTCCAGTGGACTTTGTAGCCATCACGTCGCTTGAAGATGATATTACGATTCCCATCGAGAACGGAAACAGGAATTCAGAAGTTCACGCATCGGATACCGTTATGGTTAATTAAAATTCATAATCACAATCAGCAATCAATCAGATTCAATAATTGACGTTTTATAGCGTTTATAATTGCGTGCGGTTATGGCTAATGAGATTATTTTAATTATGTATTAATATTATAATAGATATAATTCATGGATGGAAGTGATATCAGCTGTTTTCTATATAATCATATTCAAACGAATAGGCTATGCAGATGCGATGCCCTTCTTCATCCCATACCTTTATTGGACTGCTGTTGTGTGTGTAAGAGTTCAGGCAGACTCTTACACACACAACGACAGCAAGCTATCATATCAATATATTTTTATTTATAGTAAAGGGGGCCAAACGAGTAGTCGAAGCCTTTTTCATGACTACCGGCGCCTATAGTCATCCTCATAGAGTAAAAATGTCTTGATCTCTTCCCCCCTCTACATGATACCTAAACACCACAATATTGGAAGTGAAAGGTACCTCCCCGGTCGTGCCGGCCCAATACGGGCACTACATCTTACTGATAATATTAAGTAACCATTGTTCTATACTTTTCAAGACACGCCAGTTCGAAAACAAATGCAATACGTAGTCCCTACCTACATTTACTTTGATATTTAAATAACGGTTAAAAGCCATTTTGTTTGTGGCTATACCTTTAAACTTGAAGTTCTGACGTGATGAGTTTCATGGTTGTGTTGTCTATTAATAAACACTGGTTCTTATATCCAAGTCATGGCCGTGTTATTCGAGTCACCACGAGATGCCACAAGCATCTTTTAAAACCTGTACGACGGCTCCGAGACACATTTACATCGAAATAGCAGGTGTGGTACGCGATTGGCACTATTGCAACATTATGGCAGAATCTTCAATTCGCTTGCCATCTGCTAAGAGATATTAAAGTTGGATATACGTCACGCGGCTGTCCAGATGCCAAGTGATTAAATCTTACAGACATCTGCATCACCATATTTGGTATCAACTCTCAGATTACAGAGGCTGTGCTTTAAATCTAGATTATTAAACATGCGATAGCCGATAGACACAATACGGTGTGTATTATAACACGTGGGAAATCTTTTCAAAGCACGTAATAATATCTACAATACTTGTGGATTGACGACATACGGTCTACTGAGAGACTGAGAATGGCTTTCTAACTCCCAACAAATTCTGGAAAATGTCATGTACTGAGACTCGGCTAAAAAGAAGCGATAACGAAATTAGATATACTACGAGTATTTCACAAGTATTTTATAACCACAAACTGGAATATACTACACTGGGCAAGTAACCTGTCTTTTGTTTTTATATTTTTAAGAAATTATGTAAGTATTTAATAATAAATAATGTGT
Source organism: Calycopis cecrops (assembly GCA_001625245.1). Taxonomy (NCBI): domain Eukaryota; kingdom Metazoa; phylum Arthropoda; class Insecta; order Lepidoptera; family Lycaenidae; genus Calycopis; species Calycopis cecrops. The sequence continues at coordinate 171,961 of LUGF01056637.1, read as the reverse complement.
AATAGGAAATAATAATATGTATATATAGGGAAAGGTTAGCCGAAGATCGAGGCCAGTAGCGTGCTGTGGGAGAGGCCGCCATCCAACAGTGGACTGCAATAGACTGATGATGATGTAACATACATAAATGTATATGACCTGACCTGTGTGGGATTCGAACCCAAACCCGCCAACGTAATTTGCTATCTTACCACATGAATCACACCGTCCCCAAATATCGCCACCAAACATTCTTCTCATGTCTCTCAATAAGTACCTACCAAAATTCTTTCTTATAATACGAAATTCACAACTATGATTGTTAACAGCCTGCCACAGATAATGGCGAAGATGAACTTATCTCTGCATCTTTTATAAGCACACTCTAACTCACTACCATTGTTGGTAGCGATATTAATGCGCAAGTGTGGGAAGAGGTTTTATATTTATCGCTGTCTCCTTTTAAGAAAACAATGGAAAGTATTTAGATTTATCGTCAAACGTTTTTAAATCAAGTAGTAGCTTGTGCCACGCTGCATGCATGCATGTAGCCGAATCGGGCCGGCACGATCGGGGCGGTAACTTTAATTACACGAAACCGACGTAAAGTGACAGTTGTGCTGCTGTGTTACCTGCGGATAAGTAGCCGGTGACACATGGAAGGAGGAGGAAA
>LUGF01056637.1:131176-157141 GCA_001625245.1 Calycopis cecrops | reverse complement strand
AGGTAAAACCCTATAAAATTGTAAACAATTAAATTAAATATAAATCTTATTCACGTGACCATGTAGTTATTAAAAATAAATTAATAACTTGAAAAATGTAATTTAAAAATTGTTTCTGACACTCTAACTAGAATGTGTAAAGGCAATTTAGTAACCTCAAGTTTTAACGCTTCTCTAATATTTCTTTCAACGATGGTGTTACATAAAAAAAAAAACTTTGTGTTATATATGTTTTCAGAATTTTTCTTCACATACAAAATATGCTGAACATAAAAAGTTGGAGAGAATTAGAAACATCGGTATTTCTGCGCACATTGATTCTGGAAAAACTACACTAACTGAAAGAATTCTATTTTACACTGGAAGGATAGATCAAATGCATGAAGTAGGTGTCTATAACCTTATTATTATATTACTAGCAATGCTAAATTTTACAAGTACATATATGCATGTTTGTTGGGTAGGTTGTGTCCAGCAGTGGATGCTTTTTGGCTGTTGATGTTGATGATGTTGATAAGAATATAATATATTATAATATAAATTATAAAGCCTTTTCTTCCTGTATTTCAAAAAGCTTTTGATATTGATCTAATTTTTTAAGTATTACAGTACACTTGAAGCAGGTTCAATCTTAGAATGCAATGTCTGTGGTAACAATATAATATGTTGTTATTAGAATTAGTATAGTTATTGGTATCATATATTTAATGGTCTACTTGAAAGCCTATCCCAAAAATATTTCATATATCCCACATATATTCCCATATACCAAAAAATAATGTATTGTGTACATACATGTACTTCTTTTTGCACATATTTTGCTTAATAATTTGTACAAAAAAGGAAGTTTACTTGATATTTTACCTTATGAATGCTACATTTTGCAGGTCAAAGGCAAGGACAATGTTGGTGCTGTTATGGACTCTATGGAATTAGAAAGGCAAAGGGGCATAACTATACAATCAGCTGCAACCTACACTGTTTGGAAGGATTATAATATCAATATAATTGACACACCAGGTCATGTGGACTTCACTGTCGAAGTTGAGAGGGCTCTCCGAGTTTTAGATGGAGCTGTACTAGTGTTATGTGCTGTAGGTGGTGTTCAGAGCCAAACGCTTACGGTTAACCGGCAAATGAAGCGATACAATGTACCTTGTTTAGCATTTATAAATAAGTTAGATAGGTTAAGCGCAAATCCTGACAGGTACGCAATTTATTCAATATGTAATTTATTTGTAAAATTATGTGAGCATTATTTTTACGTTATATAATGTAATGACGCATTACAGCACATTTTTAATTTTGGATTTGTGTAATTTTAGGGTAGTAAAACAATTACGTTCCAAAATGAAACATAATGCAGCCTTGCTTCACTTGCCTATTGGCTTAGAAAAAGAATGTCTAGGCATACTAGAGCTTATTGAGGAGAGAGCTGTTTATTTTGATGGTGATTATGGTGAAACTATGAGATATGATGAAGTCCCTAAAGACAGGAGGGCTGAAGTAAAGGAGAGGAGGCATGAGCTTATTGAACATCTTTCAAATGTCGACGAAAAGTTAGGTGTGTATTTTATTTTAACTTTAAAAGAATTTGTAGTAGTCAAATGTTTTCATATTTTATCAACACCTTGTAATAATAGGCCTAATATTTTATATCTCAATTAAAGTCCAGACCTAGTAGATTTTTGCACAGATACGACATTTAAATAATTATTATGTATATACGTATATATATTTACCTTTTCGCCTTTATGATCAATTGTTTACTGCTCTGTCTACTACTCTGTTTTCATTCTATTAATAGCTGAAATAATACTCACTTCCTAATGGAAATTCAGTGTGAATTTAACCTGAAATGGTTAATACAAAAGTTGTAATCCATCTTAGATAATTGTTGGTAAGATGGGATGTGATGTGATTATTAATATAATATGTATGTTGATTAATTGTGAAAATTCTTTTTCCAGGAGAGCTATTCCTTGAAGAGAAAGTACCTACAATAGAAGAAATTAGGGAAGCAGTCCGTCGTACAACACTTAAGCGTACATTCACACCCGTATTATTGGGAACCGCTTTGAAAAACAAAGGAGTTCAGCCATTGCTTGATGCCATATTAGACTTCTTGCCAAACCCTGGAGAAGTTGAGAACACAGCTATGGTTGATGAAAGAAAAGGCTCCGAGCCCAAAACTATTGTTCTGGATCCTTCCAGGGATGGAAATAAGCCATTTGTAGGATTGGCATTTAAATTGGAATTGAGTAAATTTGGTCAGCTTACATACTTGAGATGCTATCAAGGAGTATTGAAAAAGGGCGATAATATCTATAACGCCAGGACAAGTCGTAAGGTATGATTAGTTCTTTTTTCTTTAATGAGTTACCAACCTATAGTCAGATCATAACAGGTGCCATGCTATATTGGGATTGAGCTGGGGCTAGCACGACTGGAGAAATACCACTTACATGTTACGGCCCTAAAGTAATAGCTGTACGATTTCTAATTTCCAGAGGGGAGGAGGGAAGGATGGCAACACATCTGCGTTACAATTAAGCAGTCATCTGTTGGCGTCGATAGTCATTAAAGGGCTCGAACTGCTCTGAGTTGTGCCTAACAATCATGCAACTAGAGGCTATGATCTTCATAAACTCTAACCTTTTGTCTTATATAGATACTAGCCCACAGCATGCTCAGGCGTACACACCGAATATTTATCTCTTTTCTCAGTCACACTCTTCAGATCCCTATTGTTACTTTACTGAAGATAATCTTGAATATCCATAAAACTAATTTCAGGTTAAAGTCTCCCGTCTAGTGCGTATGCACTCTAACAACATGGAGGAAGTGAACGAGGTGTACGCTGGTGACATCTTTGCTCTTTTCGGTGTAGACTGTGCCTCCGGTGATACTTTTGTAAACGACAACAAGCTGCAGTTGTCACTGGAGTCCATTCACGTGCCAGACCCAGTTGTGTCCATGGCTATTAAACCAAAGAATAATAAGGATAGAGATAACTTCTCTAAGGCTGTTGCGAGGTGCGTACTTTGTGTATTGTTTGCATTTATGGTAGACTTATACGATTAAAAAGCAAAAGCTGATGTTCATAAATTGCTTGTCAATATTTGCAAATCCTCTGTGTTTTTATATCCTGAACTCTCGTAAACCGCGAATCACTAGAACTCAACGTTTACATCTTGCCTTGTCGTGGGCATAAGGTATTTACGTAATACAGCAACGTCTTACAAATGTTCAGTCTAGTAAGAGGTAGTGCCGTTGCTATATTGCAGCCGAACAGTGCACAAGAGTCTCACTGGTCACGCGATACCTATGTGACGGCCATGCTCTCGAATTTCGTTTCCCGTCGCTCATTAGAGGGGTGAGAAAGAGACAGAAAGAGTGCAACACATCTGCTTAACCTTTATGATGTATATGGGGTCGGTAGCCACCAGAAGGCTCCGAAAGCTCGTTGGCCTCCTATTATTATAAAAAAAAAATAATTTCCACAGGTTTACCAAAGAAGATCCTACATTCCACTTCCGCTATGACGCAGATAATAAAGAAACAGTGGTGTCAGGTATGGGAGAGTTGCATTTGGAGATCTACGCACAGCGGATGGAGAGAGAGTACAACTGTCCTGTGGAACTGGGGAAACCCAAAGTAGCCTTCAGGTATGTCGAAGATATTTAAAGAAAAATTGACTGGGCATACAGGCAGGGGAGAGGGGGGGCCGTCTCCCCCTCTGGTCCTAATAATAAGCCCAAAGTAGGTTTTGCTCCCCCAAATATCCGGTCCATCTCTCCCCATCAGCGGGGATAGAGGGGGGTCATGTCCCCCTATCGTCTTATAACTAAAGAAGACAAAAAGTCTTCGCTTTTTCCGATGAACTGTAGAGGCCAGAAATCGCCGTCGGTCCTTCCGAAAAAAAAAGGCATACAGGCTTAAAATCGATGAAGGAACATGTTCCAACTGTTAGAATTTTTGTCTGTTAATTTGATCGTTTATTACATGTAACGGATTTTGATGCAAATTTTCCTAATCTGTAGAGAAATTCCCCTGCCAATTTCTTTTTTTTTTTAATTTTAGATTAGATTAGATTAAATAAGTAATGGCTACCTGGATTTTGAAAGCTGTTGAAACCTTCTTTAGCCTACCTCTGCAGATGGAGGTTTGATAGCTAAAGTGGCATCGACGGTATCGCATGGCTAGTTCCTCAGTTCCTCAGTCATGATCCTTCACTTTCAGACGGATGAAAAGAGACGCGCGCGTTAGGCTCAGAATCAGGGACCGAAACCGCTTACCCTTAAAGGGGTTTTTGATAGGGTATTTCATAGACTTGTTTTCAAAAACCCTATCAAGCCGTTAACTCGATCGTCGACTTAGTCTATCTTAAGGGTAACCTTATCAATAGAGTTATTCGTGTAAGCACTAACCCTATTAGAAAACCCTATTGCACAGCTTACCCGTTCATAGAGTTTTTACGACGCGCAAGCAACTTGAACCTCTACGCTCACGAAATTCAATCTCGCACTCTGAGTTCAATTACGCATTTTTATAAAAATTGAAAGAAAACAGGATGCGCGGAACAGAGACAAACATAGGGTAACCTTATCATAGGGTAAGCGCTTAAATATTAACAGCTTATAATTGGGTAAGCGCATCAAAAGTAGTTAACCTTATTCAATAGGGTTTCCACATCGATAGACTTACACTATTGATAGGGTTACCCTATCATTTGGGTAAGACTTTAATAGGGTTACCCTAAAAATAGGCTTAATCAAAAGAAGGGGTTTTCCGGTCCCTGCTCAGAATACCTAACCTGTACGGCGGTATTATACGAGTTCAGGGTTCTTATTATAATGTTCTTTACTAAATTTCCAGAGAGACCCTCATGTCCCCGTGCTCGTTCGACTACCTGCACAAGAAGCAGTCGGGAGGCGCCGGGCAGTACGCGCGCGTCAGCGGCATCATAGAGCCCCTGCCGCCGCAGCAGAACACGGGTGAGCTTGTTAGTTGTTTGTGCCGGCTCCGACACACGCCTGGAGTGAACTCCAGCACTCATGTTCTGGGGCTAATGATAACACCTAAATACATTTTCCGATCCCCGGAATACAAGAAAGGAGAGGTTCAAAATGATATGTTTGTTATTGTTTTGTATCTTTTTGATTTAATGTTCTAATTTTAAATTGGGAAATAAAATGCTTTTTGATTTATTATTATTTATTTTGAGAGAAGACAATAGCTATAAGTAAGCAGATAATTTAAGATCTGATAATGTGGTTTCGTTTCCAGTTTTGGAGTTCATAGACGAGACAGTAGGAACAAACATACCCAAGCAGTTCATACCCGGCGTGGAGCGAGGCTTCCTGGACGTGTGCCAGAAGGGCTACCTGTCGGGCCACAAAGTGTCGGGCGTGAAGTTCCGGCTACAGGACGGTGCGCATCACATTGTCGACTCCAGTGAACTGGCCTTCTTCCTCGCAGCGACGGGCGCCGTCAAAGAAGGTAATAAATAGTGTGTCCTCGCCATCATGACGCGCCGATCAATTGTTAATCAATTCCCCAACTACCTCTAGTTCATCGCCGTAATGTGTCACTTACTCCGTCGCGTTTCATGCGACAATAAAGATCAAATGATCTTTTTTTTTTTATATAGAATCTATGCTAAGGGCTGAAGGCCAGTGCAGCTTCATCTGTATGAGAGGCACGTTCTTGGAAACGAAGCCTCTGTATTTGTGGTCGATGGGGGTGCAGACCCCCCCCCCCTTCTTTCCCAGCCAGTCTGGGAGGAGGCAAACCGGAATATTGAGAATAACTAGGTTAAGCTATTATTATCATGGCCGAGAGGACACCGGGTGTCCTCCTCTCCCCACCTCATACGGAGGGGAGCAGCTCACGCGCGGCAGCTAAAAAGTGGCCGACACGGGTCTTGAGCTAGAAGAGCTCTATGAGCTATCATCACTGGGGGGCCCGGACCCCCCCTCCACGTCAAATGATCAAAAATGTTATAGTAATGACCATTTTTTTTTTGGAATAGGGAATATGTATGATACAAATAATTATATTTTTTTTACGTAAAGTATTTTCCTGTAGATGTGCTGAGAATATTTTTTTTACATAATTTTGTTCTGAATTAGAAAATAATTATTGAAATGTGCAAAATTTGACATCTACTGAAATAAAAGGAGTAAAAGCAGCAAGGTCAATAATGTGTTTATTCGATCTTCTACGTCTTTTTTGGATATATAATAGTTTTACTTGTACCTCAGCCAAGGGAAATAGCATAAGCTTAAAATATAAATGAGAGAAAATGTAAATGTCTCATCAAACTCATAGTATTACACCACTTTTACCTTATGTCTACACCTTTCGGGACCACAAAACACTTTATTTGGTGCATTTCAATTTGTATTTTTACACATAGGCCCAATGCAGTACCGAAATAACAGTCTCTTGTCCTATTGCATTATATAATCCAAGTACAGTACAAAATATCAATAGATTAAAGGCCCAAATCACGCCAAAACACTACAGCTATTCTATATGATGTTTAACGTATCTATGACGTCACGTCAGCTGGAGAATTGGCGGTCGTTTAAAAAGCTGTTATCGGCCTACTAGTTTGAAACAATTTTTTGAACCTAATATTGTTTGTTCAGCGCTGAAATGTTTTCATTAGTGTAATGATGTAAATTATCATTTAAAATATAAATAAATACAAACATATTCCCTATTGTTTTAGATTAGGTATTTGGCTTATTCTAAATCAAAAGTTCATTTACTCGATATCTCTAAAATGAGTGTTTTTGATCTTGTTATCATAATCGTCATCTATCACTAATTAAGCTTTAGACATTCTGTTACAAAGTCTCCGATACTTTTACTAAGCCGAAAAGATGTATCCGGGACTAAGTTATTCTGAAACTTTCTATTGCAATTGAAACGCTACTTCGCGTCGTAAATTTCATATACGGAGGTCTAGTTTGTGTCTAATTTATATTTCTAAGTACCGGCCGTTTAAGAATGTATTTCTACTATATTCGCGACCAACTCTACGGCTTGATCGTGAGCAAAATAAGTGAAATTAGTTGTAGAGTCAATTTTCTTTTGTAGTATAAGAAGGCAATCGAGCAGTCGGAGCCATTTTCATGACCACCAACGCCAATAAACATCCGCATAAAGGTTATGCAGATGCGTTGCCTTTCTTCTGACTCCTCCCTCCACGGGCCAGCGCTACTAACACGACGAGCGCGTTCTCAAATAAAATTGTCTATCGTCAGTGTTCGAGGACGGCGCGTGGCAGATACTCGAGCCCGTGATGTTCGTGGAGGTGACCACGCCGGACGAGTTCCACGGCACGGTGGTGGGGCAGCTCAACAAGCGGGGCGGCATCGTCACCGGCACCGAGGGAGCCGAGGGCTGGGCCACCATCTACGCAGAGGTCCCTCTCAACAACATGTTCGGGTACGCCGGGGAGCTCAGGTGCGTTATATACACTCACATTACATTGATATAATACATCGTCACCGGCACCGATGGAGCTGAGGGCTGGGCCACCATCTACGCCGAGGTCCCTCTCAACAATATGTTCGGGTACGCCGGGGAGCTCAGGTGCGTTATATACACTCACATTTATCATACAATAATCATATATGGTATACGTATTTGGATTATTATATGTTAGTTGGTGTATATTAAATGAAAAGTCTTTATATTATGCAGTTCGTATTTATTACATTAATAAATTATACTGCTTGTTTAACTAGTAGTGCTGGATTTAAGAGTTGATTGCTGACTAGAGAATCGCTAGACGATTCCCACGGCATAAGCCAAGCGTCACAATTCAAAAACTTCTAATTATTATTTATTGCTTTATTTTTCTAACAGTAATAATGGTCTTTAGTGGAGTGCCTGGCGCATATAAAACCGTAAAACCTCGGACTAGAGTTATAGTGAATGAATTAATATGATCGATGTGGGATATTGTTTTTTAAACTATAAATTGTAATGTTTACCCAATATTTTTTTGTGCATTCCGTTTTTTTTAACATATTAAATTATTATAAAAAAAAATATGTTTGACCATATATTTTCACTTAAAACAGTATTTTTTTTATTTATATGTTAAATCTTACCTGAGTAGATTACCTTAGATAGGAACATTTTTCAAAGATACCTGTGTATGAAAATAGCAGTAGGGATCTCGAACAGGTAGAAAATCCTGGAGGGGAGAGCGGAGCGGCAGCTGCTATATACAATGAAATTTCTCGTCTAGTTTAATAATTGTAAATGAAATGTACTTTATTGTGTATATTTAAAAAAATAAGGTAATTAATTACAACTAATGAAAAGCAAAAAAAAATATTAGTACAGAACCTGTTTATTTAAATATATTACATTGTTGTCTACATACACTTCATCTATCTGTATTATAGGTGAAGTATTTTAACAACTATTTCCGCTGCACTGTAAACATTAATTACCTTATTTTTTAAATGTACACAATAGAGTACGATTCATTTACTTATAATTAAACTTACATTTTTTACGTACCTTTTTTAATTTTAATTCGATACGTCATTAATTTCTCATTACCCATAATATAATTACCCATTATAAATATTTTTCAAAAGGCACTGTGTTTGTAGTAGGTATTCCTATTTTCTACTACTATAGGCTTTTTATCGGAAGTCTCTTTTTGTTTTTCAATTGAATCTTATGGGTACTTCTCTCAGGTCAATGACCCAGGGCAAGGGTGAATTCAGCATGGAGTACAGCCGCTACTCGCCGTGCCTGCCAGAGGTACAGGAGCAGCTCATACGGAGGCACCAGGAGGCGATGGGCCTCCTACCCGACCAGAAGAAGAAAAAGAACTGACTCACGCGCCGCCTAGACAATGTAGGGAATATGTAGGATATTGCCATCTTAATTTATTGTAAGATCTATTATTGTAATTTTATTTAGATTTATTAAAAATGTTTATATATCCTTTTTGTTTTATTGTAATGATAATTAATAATACTTAAACATTTCGTCAGTATAGGTGAGGCGATAATTCAATGTGTTAAATAGGGATTGTATTCTCCCTTTATGTTCTCCCAAAGCGGTTTGTTACGCATATACCTACTAGACTTAATACTCAGATCACTAGGTTTACAAGGCTTTTTTCCTATAAGGTTCGTCATAGGCCTTTTAAAATTGCATGTAGACTTTAGAGGAAAACAAACAGTTATACAACCTTTTGAAGACTACCAATGCCCATCGACACGCAGGTTATGTAGATGCTGCTTCACGAGTCACGACACCATTTGAAGGACGGACAGCGTAGCTGTTTCTTCATTAAATAGAGGGCAATTTTTTGGTCACCGTCCAAATTTTCAAGTTTGGCGCAGAATCGGAATAGATTGGATTTATGAAATAAAAAGGAATAAAAAAATAATTAGTTAAAATTATTTTGTCCCATGTTGTAAACATATTTCTTGGTCACCGCGTGGCATACGACTTGCTAGTGTCGCTCGGCTGGCGTCACTGACCTTGAAGTTGATACATTTCGCGTATGAACCACGATCGCTGTATTTTTAAGGACCATTCCTAATCTATTTTTATTTAACAAAATATTACCATTAGACGATAAAATTTAAAACAAACCCTTGGAATGATGTTTATTCCCTTATTTTAAAATTTGGCCGGTGACCAAAAAATAGCTCTGTATTTAATGAAGAAACAGCTATGCTGTCCGTCCGCGAGAGTGAGTCGTATTTCCACAGTTGTGCCGGCTCTATTCGGCCACGATTGTCATATCGTAGAGGGTGATGAAGGGAAATGAAACATGAAAACATTAATAAAAAATCCATTTATTCATAACACCCCACAAAGATCTCCAAAACCAATACAAATATGTAACAAACCCGACAAGTACATTTATAATTGAATTGTGTCATTAATATAACGAGAGACATCGCACATTAAGACTTTGTTGCAATTCGATACTGGAATAAAATATTCGCTTTTTCGTATTAGACTCGCCCACAGCAAGCTTTGATACATATTGTCAGTCAGTAGAGTATACAAGTAAGTCCGTCCTAAAAAACTAAAAACTAGATTAAAACCAATACGTGTTTGCTTTTTCCCTAAGCATGCAGAAAGCAGTGAACAAATTCTAATGGAACGTTTGTTAGGATAATGTGGGAAAAATGTGAAGAACATTGTTTAATAATTCATTTATATTATCAAAAGAAATGATCGGCTTGAATATGATACCTACATTTTCTTATGATTTAAGCCAAAACTAAATGATAAAAATCAATTTATTATGAATCTATATATTTCTAATAATTGAAATTAAATACTTAGTCTGGCCATAAACACTGTTACAATAAAAAATAAAAAAATGTTACATTTGAACTTGGAATCTGTCATTTTTATATGATTTTTTATTGTGTTTTCTCATTTTGACGCCAATACATTGACAATATTTTGCGATATTAAAATGGAGTGGGGTGATAAAGAGAACAGAATCGCTGGGATTGTATTACACAAGGTAGGTATTGAGCCCAATTTTTCAAACAAATCACAGTATTAGCATTAGTCAAATCTTTGTGTACCGGGCTATTAACAGGTACAATGACTTCCTCTGTTTGTGACAGAGAAAGATTTCAAGAGATCAAAAAGGTATTTTCCAATTCATACTAAAGCCTTCAATGTGCGACGTCCCTATAGACATCGATAAACGTTAATACACAGTACATTGCTGCTAAATTCTCCTAATTTAGGCATTTAATGGGCTAACCTTACGAGCACTAGGTTATATACAACTATACGTCTAACCTACGTTACCACGATTGGAGATTCAAGACTTAATTGCGTTCATTTATATCTAATCACGATTAAAAAGTTATTGATGTAATACACAGATAACCTACGAATATTTAAAAAAATGATTTATATATCTTCTTCGGCAGAATTTTTTTCTGTTTATTCATTTATAATAAGTAGGTTTGTCTTAAATTTAAACCAGTTGCGTGGAATGAAATAATCTAAATGAAAGCAAAGCTGCATTCAGAATCTTCCTTTTCGTCCATTTGGGTTGTCTGATGATGTATTTCTTCTTATCATTCTATGCAAAAAGGAAAACCTTTTCGACATCAATATGTCGATCCATCTATGAGAGAGATTTGTAAATCTGAGTAACTAAGTACATACTCTTTTACAAGTATCTAGCGGTTTTCACAGCAAGCAAGCTTACATCCTTCTTAATTATGAGTTCTGGCCGGGGTTAGGGATCATTGCAGTATTAAGTAAGCAGATTTTTTTTGTAATTTTTAACCCCCCCTCCCCCCTCCCCAACTGTCAGCAAAAATCGGTGTAAACATGACTTGAATTTGTAAAGAAATAAGCAAAGCAAGTACCCCACCCCCTTTAGTGCTTACGTACCTAATACTTGAACGACCGCTTAGCAATATTATATCCGAAATTCTGTATATAATTTTATTTTCGATCGAATCGACCTATAGGTACTTATATGATTTTACTTTAATGTTGACTTTCACATTTAAATTCCGAGATTTTTCTAACACTTGTGTTTATATATCTATTACAAAAATATGTAAATACATTTACAAGACAAGCTGGTAAATTGCTTCAAAAACTTTATCGTTTACAAAAATTGACGACCCTGCTACACTTTTAAAGGAGGGTATGATGTTCTTGAATATTTTCGTCTGGCATTGATATCCGCAGCAACTTTGAATTTAAATATTAACGTAGTATATAATATACCTAATATTCCCTATTTTGTATGAATTGTACGAACGATTGTATAAACTAAGGGAAACTGTAGCTTTAGAACGCTAATTTGTATCTCACTTAAGTTTCCATGCATTCACATGAATAAATATGCATCACGCCTGCCACATACTTAGTTGATTTTCACGCTCGCATATTAAAAGTATTTTACCTTTTATGCCTACAACGATAATAGCATCGTAGAAGTTTAAGTGATCGCAAACCAAACGAACTAACGTCTCTGTCAAGTTGTTAACAAGTTCAAATTAAGTACATCTTACACCGATGTTTCAGCAGATATGCAAACCTTTTTAGTATCGTGCTTTGTCCATGAGGTTCGTCTAAGGAGGTCCGTCTGAAATCAATAATTGAAAAAAATTAATACCTAATTAATATGATGAAACTCGTTTATAAAGCAATTTTTATTTCGAAACGAAGAAGTATTCCAAACTTCTTTGGAGGTATTAAACAATTTTAACGGATTTTATCGCGGTATATTTATGGGTCCGAATATTCTGAAGCTTTACAATTCAATTTTATTGGACATAGCAAATAAATAAAATAATAAATTGCAATATCGTAGTGTGACAAAATCTGCTGTCTGTCAAAACATATTGAAGCCGGCCTCAGACAAAATATTAGATTTGAAAAAGCCCCAATTCTCACCAAAGAACACCGATTCCTGCCAAGGAGATCCGTGGTCCGTGAGACTATTAAAACTTAAAAAAATCCAAATTTCAATAGAAAATATTGCAGGGTGCTTCCCTCGGCTTGGGAGTTGGGACCTAGTTAGAAACATATTTAAATAAAAAACTAAACCTCTCAAGAAATCATGATATATTAAGCATTTTTAACAACTAAGTACCTATTTATATATAAATCTTAGGGTAGGTTCTACTAATAAATCGTCTGTCATCTCAGTCCATCCGTGACCACGGTGGTTGTAAAGTTACTGAAGCGTCGGGTTAATAAATTAATTAAAAACCATATAAAATCCGTTAACGTAGTTTACGAGTAATTTTCGTGTAAACTTAGGACATTACTTTGTAATGAGAATATGTTGATGTATTGATGAAGTGCAAAGTGTGTCAGGGCATGATCAAAGCTTGATATGGCATAATTTAAATGTAGTGTAAGCATAATAATATTATGCTTATCAAATTGTGAAAATGTACATCCCAATCGAATTATCACTCTATACACTTTCATTACTCATTTATCCAACGATATTTGGTGAATTCTGAAGATTGCCTATGTCTAACATTTTAACGTTTAGTGGGCGCCAACTGACAGTGTGCACGCACAGTAATTGTACCATTAAACTGTGGCTCGTAGCAGTTTCGTAGCTCTGTAGCACGGTCGATCATAATATATACTTTGATTGCATTTCCACTTACAAACTCTGCACTTATTAAATACTGATGAAAGAAAAAACTATTAATGCACTTTGTTCGTAATTAACTTCAATGTAAGAATTATAATTTAAATGAATGACTTTCATAAGAAGTAAAATTATAATTATTTCAGATTCAGTTTATTTTGAATTATTAGTAAGTAATATTGATGTTATTGCAAACTATTTAACTGACTGGTATAAAAATTTGTTCAGATATTTCATAAGCAAATAAATTAAAAAGCTATTCTCATAATCTTAGGACCGACATAAAATGATGTAATAAAAACTAAAATATTTATTAGTGCATGACACTATTATACTTATTAATTGCAGAACAAATACATACCTTTTACAAATTTTGAGCCACAACTAAACAAGATAAGTAACAATAATGGTAAATATAAAAAAATATACATTGATATAAATTTACTATAATTTATTATTACACCAAGAACAACTCGCAACACTCTCTAGCGCTGTACCTACTAAAGTTATATTACGTTATATAAAACAGTACAATATAATTCAAGAACAAAATAACGGATCCTATTTTAGCATGCTAACCTAAAGGACATGCAAAATATATTTAGATACACACTATCTTTCATAAATGGGATGTGCTAAGGAAGTCAGGATGTGTAGAAGTAATATTTCACTATTTTTTCTTTTTTATGCTATAGGGGGGCAAACGAGCAGTTGTAGCCATTTTCATGACTACCGACGCCCATAGACATCGGCATATATACTATACAGATGCGTTGCCCCCCTTTCTCCTCCCACCTCCATGGGCCACCGGCTACTTACACACCACACGAAACGCGACAGCACAGCTGTCACTTCACGCCGGTCTCATGTAAGCGAGAGGTACCTCCCCGGTCGTGCCGGCCCAATTCGGCTGCATGCAAGCATGCAGCGTGGCACTACTTCTTACTAATCTGAATATTTCACTATGGTTCAAGCAGACAGCTTGGAGACGTTGGAGTTGAGAAAGGGTCTACTTTTATGGGTAGAAAATGTTCTTAAAGTCCTTAAGCCCTACAGGGCCCGGGGCCCACCTAAGCCCCCACCTGGATCCGACGCTGGATTTCAAGTCTTGTCATGGCAGTAGGATTTAATAGCACAAGATGCACCGATATGTTGACGAAGACAATTTAATCGAGACGGCTGTTCTTTGTACACTTCTAATATGAAGAGAGGACTAACACCAGTGGGTGCTTTTACCTATAAGACCAGGTTGAGGATGGAACTCACCCCATCGCACTACATCATAATTTGACCCAGCTTTTTTTTGATAAATATAATTTGACCCTTTCTGAGCTATCCGGATCCTTTTAAAAGCAACCCTTATTCGTACGTAAACTTTCCAGTAATATTTTGATGCCTCCATTTTCCTTAGCACATATTACGAAAGATGTGTGTAACTGGCTTGGATATAAGGGAATAATTTATAAACTAAACATATAAAGCACACAATCTGACATAATTATTCCTTACTTTTTCACAAATAATAATTGGTATAAAGTAAAATTTAGACACATGATAATTGTAGGTTTTTAACTATCAAAATTGTTGTCGTTTGTTTGTTGTATAGTTATACTTTCAGATTGACCACAATTTCCACAGGAACACTTTGTTAGGCATATACAATAATGTAACTAAAATCTTATTTAGTAGATTTATTCCGGATGAACATATGTTCATACATACAATAAAGCTATTCATAGTGGCGTAAGCTTCTAACAATGACTTGATATATCTATAGTCTCATCGCTGCCTTAAAAATTATTTACGTTTGTTGTACTAGGTTTATAACACAAAATAGTAGACAAGAATATAAATACGTGAACCAGATTGTGGTAAGATGTAGTACCGGGCGGTACTATTATGTAGGGTAGATATAATATTGTGTACCTTTAATTTAGATTCGTAGATGCTGTAATTTGTTACTCCGCTCATACCTGACTACATTAAGGGAAAAGATTCTAGTATATAGATATGAATATATATAAATTTATATATTCTCTAGCCCTTTATATAATATTGAATAAAATATTGTACAAGGGGTTTCGAGACTCGGGACAAATTAACATAGTTTTGGACTGAATATTGCGTAGGAATTATAAATTTAAATGTGGTTTTGAAAGTAAAGGTGTAGTCAATTACTAAAGGTCTAATTAAGAACATGGCGTTAGGTAATATGCCGCTTGAACCTGAGATATAAAATTCAACAATCTTTGTGGATAAGTTGCTAAAGCTAAACTATCACGGTATTTGTACATTTCACACGCATAACCTTAGCATCTACTTAATTTAGCCAGTACACAGATGAAATCATTTAAGACCAATAAGAAATCATAGTAAAAAATGTATTTTTCAGTAAATACTTTTTCTTTTCCAGCTAACCATCCAACATAACATTTGTAAAACATTTTCTGAGTGCTACAAAGACAGAATATGTAAAATTAATTCAAATAGGTACAAAGAATCATCAATGAAAACTGCATTCATAATATTTATTATTAATGTTTATATTTACACTAGCGAATAAATTTATAAAATAGGTACTAATTAGCGCTAAATATAAAATTAACTATGATGTGAATTTAGAAGATAGGTACAGTTATTATTAACTTTTATTAGGATATTTTTACAGACTTAACCCACATTTATCAAATAAGTATTGTGATGAAACCACAGCAGGGGCCTAAAATGCTAAAGAAACAGATCGGTGAGTTACGTCAAATTTATTTATAACACAGGAAAAGGACATAAAGAGGCGACGCGGCGGACCAAAAAGGAGATGGCGAGATGAACTCGACGTATACCTGCCTGATTGGCGAGATACAGCTCTGAACAGAGAAAAGTGGAAAACATTGGGGCCTTTGCCCAACGATGGGGCACAATAAATAGAGCTTCATATATAATAATAATAGGAAAAGCAGGAGAAGTTTAAAGATACAACTAAGTTTTAAAAAGAAAGATGAAGGAGGAAGAATAGGAAAGATGTGATCACAGTAAATGATTTCACAGGGTGTATGGATATTTATGTCCGGTTACGTCCAAAAGGATTAATTTTGTCGTTAACCCCCTACCTACTAAAAATCATAATTGCAGTAAATACTGACCTGACTGACCAGTACCTAATGCAGATATGGCCTGTTGGTTGCCAGAGGAGGAAATAAATTAATTTTAAAAGTTATTATAAATATACGAATAAGGTTAAGGTAAGTAGGGCCGCTAGAAGTGGTGTTCTGCAACTGTCGGCTAATCACTTTACACTGGATTTTTAGCAACCCGTCTTTAACGTGTGCATTTGTCTTTACTATTCATGGTACCGAGAATGACTTGCGTCTTGTGAGTGAGCATTAGACGTGATTTGTTCTGTTTTTTTTTAGCCATTTTCATGACTACCGACGCGACGCCCATAGACATCCGCGTAAAGGCTATACAGATGCGCTCCATAGGCCACCGGCTACTTACACACCGCATGAATCACGACAGCACAGCTGTCACTTTACGCCGATCTCGTGTAAGCGAGAACTTTATACCTATCTTCTAAAATACATCGGTGATACAAAAAATTGTGGAAATTATTATTGTTCCGTGTCTAATCAGGTCTTGCTTACACGAGCCTAATAATACAATATGTGGCACAGGGAGCTGTATCTTACATAATCATCATCATCAGCTTCTTACCAGTCTATTTTTGTCCTGACCAGTAAATTATAAAACATTATATCGACAAATGGATCTAACATAGCTTAAGATATCTCAGAAACCAGGAGACCCAATTTATGATTTTTTAATCAATATACGTTAATAATGCTTGCCCATCGTTTAAAATAAGCTTGGACGCAGCAACAGTAATTACTGCGTCAATTGATACCGACCGCTTTCTGATTATAATTGTTCACTTCTACTCTAGCTATCTTATTTTCCAAATAAGATTTTAATAAATGCACATTTTAATAATTCTTAATACAAGTACGTACATCATTCAGATATTTTCAGTGAATTTTAGATTAATTCAGTAAAAATAACCGGGTAGCAAGCGCGAACTTTGGTATATTAATTTGTACCGTAATAATCTTGGAAAAAAGCTATCAATTTTAAAAATCATACAATTCCTTCGAACTCATTAAATAATATTTTCTACTCAGCAGAGAACTGCAATCAAACTGTGGTGATTAAATTAATAATCACAAATTGAGCTGATGATGAAGTAAGTGTATGCTCGTACATCTTTATAAATAAACTAAATTTAAGATATATCGTGTAAGTAAGACCGTCCATGCTAGGTGCCAGTAGCGTGCCATGCCGTGCGTCGCCGGGGGCTATTACGATATCAAAAGGTTAAAACTTGGTATCCCTGTGGCAGACCTTCAGGGACGAGTCTTCCTCCTCCACTTCATCCATGGTGGACAGGCGGCGCTCGATCTCCGATTGTGCGTTCTTCGATATTATCTTTTTGTGTTTGATCCTGGAATGGAGATCGTAATGTTATCATGGTAGCTACGTTGGCACAACATATTCTGGTTCAATGGTTCATTAAATTTACATAACATTATTTATACTAGATTAGTAGGTTGGTCTATTGTCGCTGAAGAGGGCTGTAGGACCGAAGAGGTACCTCTTCTTATGTTTCGAATTAGTTAAGAACAGATTTTTTTGTCTTTGTAATTAAGAACGAACATGATTCAGAAGTGAAAGACGTGAGCAAAATTAGTAGCGTTGCTGATCTTGTTTAGGTGTGTGTCAAACTTTGCACACTTTTTATTTCACAGCCTGGGCGATAAATAAATTCTTTTCATGACTAAACTCAAAAAATATCATCGAAGTTACTGCATTATCTTAAAGCCGAAAAACTTTTTCTCATCGATTACCTATGGCTGACAAATATATCAAATTATTACTTACATTTTCTTTGTGGCTTTTGGTTTCATGTCCTTAACGTCTAGTTGGGTTTTCACTTTGTTACCGTCGTTCACTTGTTTCCATATCCCGGTTTTGTTCATCTCCTCGGATATATTTATAGACGTCAAGGGTATGTTCATGATATTCCCATTTATGAGCGGAATTTGTAAATTCTCTTGGTACGCTGGCGGATTGCTTTTGTTCATGTCCTACAAGGGCAGACCCTAAGAAATTTTTATTGACAAAAGAAACGAAGGTAATGTGCTGATTTATGGAAAATAACTTAACATGGCAGGTATACAAACACAAATGGGGTGTATGCGATTGTGACACATGCATACGTCTTATGATCTAAATATGTTTTTTTACAAAAAAAAAGTACATACACTTTATGGGATCGCGAGAAAAGTAGCTAAATACTAATGCAATTGTTTATATTTCACACAACTAGTATTATTTACAGATTATATAATTACATTGATTGGTTACAATGATTATCAGTCCAATCGTATATAAACACTTAGAACAGGTAAAAAACATTAAAGTTACCTTACAATATTGGACGCTATGGCAATAACGATTATGATTTCAATTCATTAACCATTTTACAATTGAATCATTTAGCTACTTCACGGTTGACATACAACAATATGAAAACAGAAACGTGATTTATTTTCTAATGCAGAAACCTAGTATTTTCGCAAACCATCCCACCTCTGACTCCCCAAGTTCACAAAGTTCGTCTTGATTCCTCTTCGTCATCTCCGGCATCACATCGTCTAGGATCTTGAGTTCGCGCCTCGTGAAAAAAAAATCTAGAGACTTTCTTATACCAATCATTACAACTAACATAAGTGGGAATAATATGGACGTGCTGGAGAATGACTTTATAACCCACAGGCAGACCAGACAAGTCAGCTGGATCGCGGTGAAAACGTGGACTCTGCGTATCGGTACCTGCAAAGTTTTGGATCATTAAAATTTTTATCATCGCAAATAATGTACTAAATACAATCCTACTAATATTTTAAATGCGAAAGTTTGTATGTTTGTTTGTCTGTTACTCCTTCACGTAAAAACTGCTGCACCGATTTTCATGAAATTTTGCACACACATAGAGTGTATCTTGGATTAATACATAGGATACCGCGGGGCGCAGCTAGTTTCAAATAATACTTACTTGTCGCAGAAACATGTGATCAGGTTGATATTTTTGTGGCATGAACATGATGAGAATTCTGTCGAAGAATTGTAGACCTTTCAATGACGCGACACCCATGTAGAGAAATACGCCAAAGAGCACCGGCATCGGAATATGACGTAGGACAGGAGTCAGCAGGACTGAGCATCCTATAGTTATGAATATCAAAATATGTGTGACTCTTTGTTCTCTCACCCCTAAGAATTGGGGTTTCTCGCCAGGCGCTGCACATTCTGATTCAACTTTTAGAGAATTGACATGATTGATGCTGAGAACTGTTGCAGCTACAAACCATGGTAAGCCCATGATTGAACATATCTGTATGAGAATTGCCAGGACAAATAAGTCTAGGTGATAGCCGCATCCTTTCTTTAGTTTGTTTTCTTTTCTATTAACAATGACAGCTGTGATTTGCTGATCCATAAATATAAGTATAGTCCCCAATAATGCCGGCAGAATGGCCACAAGAGCTGACCAAATTGGGTTGCCGTTAAATGGTGTAATAACCCAATCTCTTGTCGGAAGCGTTGGCTTGAATTCTGATGGTACTTCAAGTTTTGGTGTTTTCACTCCCACCTTATAATCCAAAAACGACATCGATAAAATGGCTATGATGACGGAGAAGTCACTTATAAATTGGCGAACCTGAAATATATATGTGAATAAACAGTTTCGTATGTACAGCTAAAATAATACTTGATTTGTCGCAATATTACCTTTGCTGGGAAAAACAAAGAATTTTTAAAGTCTTTTAGAATTATGGATATCGTAAAAGTGCCGAGGAAGAGTATGATAGACATAAGAAACACATCTGGTACATACACTTTTGTATCACAACCTTCTCCCGCTAACGTGCCGTTATAGATCTGAAAATATAAATGAAAGTGAGACGAAGTTCCGACCCCAGTAATATGAAGTAATTATTATAGTACCTGACAAAACTCTTTATTAACGGTCGTCCAATTAAAGTAGTCGGGAACTCTTGAGTAATTACTTGGTAAACAGTAGCAGTTGTAATTGAGAACCTCGTCGGGGCGTGTCTTTAAAGGGTACTTTTTGCCTATGGATATTACATTTTCTACAGCCTGAAACATTTGTCACGTTAATAAAGATTAA
Organism: Calycopis cecrops; assembly: GCA_001625245.1. Classification (NCBI taxonomy): domain Eukaryota; kingdom Metazoa; phylum Arthropoda; class Insecta; order Lepidoptera; family Lycaenidae; genus Calycopis; species Calycopis cecrops. Next base: position 136,733 of record LUGF01056637.1, on the reverse strand, counting down.
CTTGTATTTTTTTTAATAGAACAGCGATAATAAACATATTAATTGATTAAGAAAGTGAAATTATAAAATAAAAGTGTTTTGATGAATAATTGAGGTAATGTGGTCACACTGTGCTGCTGTTGCTTTTATCATCGTCATTATTATTCTCATCGAAACGTCTTATTAAGCATGACTAGGCATAGACGGCTGAAATGTTGAAGTTTTCTTGCATAAAATAAAGAATAAAAGCTGAAACAAATTGTAACAAGCTTGCTTCAGAACATTATTTTCCCATTTATTGCTTAATTTCTTAAGTTGTGAATAAATAAGAATGTAATTTGAAAGTATAAAGCAACGCGAAAATACGTACCTTGTAAATAAATATAAAAGCGATCAGTGTCGCAAAATTCTCTTCAGTAAATCTCGTTATGTAGCAAACTAAAGCACTAGCATCGATGGCTACCAAAGTTATCAAAATTATGGTCGTCCATGTGCCAATACAAAATCTAAAGGACATATAATTCCACCCTATTTGTTTACAAAATTCAAAAACTATGGTTTCAAAAACTAAAACTGGACCAGTCGATCCTAAAATTGTCAGAGGTTGGCCTGAAAAAAATCCGTATCCCATGCCACAGACAAAACCAGAAACTAACGACTCCATGGCAGCCATATTTTTACCCGTCGCTTCACCTAATAAGCCCCCAAAAGTTATTATAGGAGATAAGCAAGCAAAATAAAGGAATATCCATGAAGCTATGCACTGAAGAGCCAATGCATCCTTGAAGTCAGACCAATACCATGGCATTTTTCTTTTCAAATCGTTAATTAAACCACCAAAAAGCCTGCCAGTTCTTGCCAAGCCTGACTCTTCTCTTTGTTTTTGCTCTTCTTCTTCCTCGTCGAGTTCTTCTTTCTGGTTGTTATCATTTGGACGTTTACGGGTATCTTGGGACGGGATTGCAGCGGGTGGTTCTATTCGTATAGCAGGATCCCACTCTCCAGGTGGCAGAACCGTGACAGCGTCAAGAAATTCATCAATACCTGCTAGAAGATGATCTCTTTTTTTAGCTCTATAAGCAACTTCATGGAAAATTTCATCAGACATCAATGTCGCCATTGCTCGACCAATTTCGTGAAAGCTGGAATTGCTATTTGGTGGTCCAAGTAGCACAAACATAAATCGAGTTGGAACAGGAACTTCAGTCAAATTACCCATTATTGTTCCAGTTTTTAATCTGACAAACGCCGATAATGTTTTCTCCACGAAATCAACTTCGCCTACAAGAATGTTAGATGCTTCCGCACCGGGAGGTATCTTTCTCATGAATTGCGTATTGCATTTGTGATTGACATCTCCGTTCATTGGTAAGTCACCAGAGCTATGATTTCGGTGCATTGATAAGCTACTTGGACTTTTTACCATCATATCCTCATGTGGCCCACCTAAAAAGGAAAAAGCATTTATATATTTAAATTAAAATTAACAATCAAACGAATAAAAGCATAAGAAAAATTCATACAATGACAAATAAAAAGATAAAAGGAAAAATATAATGTTAATAGTGCAAACGAATAACCTACCTAAGCATTTATTACACTGATATTTATAATGTTGATTCACAAGTATAACATGTATTCAAATTTTCTAATTGATATTGTGAATTGAGGATTATTAATTTCTACTCCAAGGGTAAAACAATGAGTAGATTTGTTTTGAATATCCTAAATGAAACTACGGAACTAGTAAATGTATGTTCATTGAATATAATGATATTAAAAAAGAGTCAAAGCTACAAATTTCTAAAAAAGTTCTATATTATATACAATTGTCAAATAAATAATCATTTCAAAAATACAGTACGATAACCAACGGAAATATACTGGGAAATTATTTATTAGCGAACTTCTTGAAACTCTTGACTAATAATAATACATTAAAGTACTTTAGTAAACTTCATAGAAAATGCTGAACACAACAAGAATAGTTCTTTTGAAGCACAAAAATAACATCCATTAGGCCAAACCATAATGTACAGGAAAAGTAAAATTTTATAAGAATCAAATAAACATAGCAGAAAACATTCACGAGGTGGTAATGACAAGCGGTTACCCGCGTTAGAGAAGCCTAAGAATCGACCGAACTCTCCTTTTCCACTTGCCGTGCCGCCTTCCTCAACTGGAATATAACGCCAATCGTTTACGAAATTTATTAATTACAAATTAATTTTAATAATAGATAAAAAAGTTACAAATATATTGAACAAAATATTTGTGTCACAAATAAATGTGCTTTATAAAAGATTATTAAACAAGCAAATGTATCTTTAGGTACACGAATAGCTTAAGGTGCATGTGTATTTTGTCAGTCAAAAAGAGCGTGAATCGGTGAGCTTTTTCGCCATGGATTATTCACGCATTGCTGACCTGGTACAGACAGATACGAGCCCCTCGAGTCAGTCGCTTGTAGTAAGGAGATCGGAGACGACGTGGGCCCTCGACAGTTCCTTGGCGGAGGCCGTCGAGAGCCACTATCCTGTAAATCTAACACGCAGGAGAGTCCATGCTCGTCACTATATCACGTATAATATAAATATAATAATAAAATAATTTGATATAAAATATCGATACTCAATTCTCATCGAGAAAATACTCACTTTTACACGAGGAATGATTTTTTCCTATATCAGCTAAAGATCTTATTAAAGGAAGCCTCGACATATTGTTGTGATTGCGTTTCTCGTGCTGATGGCGATGCCTTCTTAGTAAGGCATCTTTCACTTTCTCTCTTTTATCATATGATAAGCAACCGTCTGTTATCATATTATCTAGGACACTGTCGGCCACTTGTTCTAGGGAGCTTGCCTCTAAATCTAATATAACGGATCCGTTTAAAATTAGACTTCGAAGCTCAAAAAGTGAGTGTAAAGATAAAGTAGCCACATGTGGCTTTGACCATCTATTGCCACCTTCTTCAACATCTTCTTCAAATTTAATCCACCGGGCAGTTTCTTTCCACTCTAGTTCGTCTCCGTCTTTTACAAGTTCTTCCATTTCAGAAAATAAGGGATGTGATTCAAGTGTTGTATCGTCAGCATCTTCTCCAAGTATAAATTGTACTCTTTGAGCGGGAGGAGTCACTGGAAGAAATATTTCAAAACTATTATTTCACTTCTAATAGGATCCCGCAACAACGCGGATAATTACAAGAATAAAAAAGAATGATTTTAATCATGCTCGTAAGAAGTCACAGTGAAGTTATGTATCAAAATAATATTTGAAAATAACCATGCGTGGTCCTGAAGATATTAAAATGAGGATTTTGTAAATGCGATGGCAAAATAAAATGAGAGCAATGAAAGATTTCTCGCGAATTTCTTACATGTTTCTCCATCATCCGTAACGCTTAATCTTCTCACACGAGCCATTATTGCTGGGCCTACGAATTGGAATATAGCCAGGTTTATATTCTCACATAAATATAAAAAGTTATTTAGAGCAACGTTTGCGCTTGCCGGCTCAAAGAAGAATGAGTAAATAACATCTTGTTAGACATTCATATTCAAAAGGCTAACGAGGTTTGTTGTATTTGATATATTGCAAATGATAATATCATCTAATAAAAGTATAATAATAGAGTAAGGAAGAAATAGAACGACGAGGATATAATAGATCATTTTAAAATGAAACAAAATAAACCTTTCGTGAAACTTGATTTTCTTAAATTGTATATTATGAAATTAGTTTCTTCATGCGCCTTGAATGCTAAAACTGATATAATAATTAAGTTTTATTGCTTACTGGGTCTATCTTCTTTCTCTCCATTGCGGTGATGGTGCTTGTGTTTCCTGTGCGAATGCCTTCGAGCTGGCACGTGTACCCCGACGAACACGGTGTGTGCCCGGTGACCTGTGGACAATATACTTTTACGTCATACATATACATCGAGGGTAAACGTGTTTACTGATCGTGAGATCGTTGACTTTTATATAAGGAAGAAAAGGAGCAGTTGGAGGTATTTTCATGACTCACGCCCACAGTCATCCGCATAGAAGTTATTCAGATGTTTTTTTTCTCTTTCCTCGTCTCACCTCCATAAGCCACCGGCTACTTATACACCGCAAGAGACGCGACAGCACAGCTGTCATTTTACGCCGGTGTCGTGTGAGCGAGAGGTACCACGCTTGTACCCGGTCGTGCCGGCTCAATTCGGCTGCATACATGCAGCGTGTCACGTGGCACGGTAATAAAAATTCCGAGTAGAATCCTACTATGTGACTATTAATTCTTCCATTATCAAAATAAGATAGTTTTTGTCCCGAAACAATGTTCCTATGGGATGCCATGGGATGATTTCCCACGGGATCGAAATTTACTCGGGTGAAACCGCGGTTTGCAGCTAGTTAATTATAAGCCGCGCATAATTTCATTTCTCTTCGTACTTGTCGCCCCATCCGAATAGGAAAATGAGGGAATAGATGAGTACACTATAATCCTGCGTAGTCTATTGGTCTCTGGATGATCACGTAGTTGATAAGAGGCTTCTCCAGTTATACAAGTCAGTAATCAGTATAGTAAGTACTCAGAATTAGGAATAGGTAACGAAGAAAACAATACTAATCTACACTATCCATCAATAACGTTTAGTAACATCGTCGAAACAAACGACCTGATTCACTCGACTCGAGACCTAAATCATAATTAGCTTCGATATTACTTCGGGTCTGACCTAGATAGGAGTCTAGGTGTGCCTTACATAACTCATAGACATACCATTGATTTTCTATATTTAAGTTTGCATATCCATGCAGCAGGTTGCTTTGTTTTCAACACGTACACAAGTACACAATGATATAACCAGACCAATGACAAAGCTTTTTGTACACGAAATTAGGAAATTTTATATCTATTAGGTAATATTTTTTTAAAGTATAAGGGGGCAAACGAGCACACTGACTACCTACTAGCGACTTCCGCATAGATGTTATACAGATGCGTTGCCCTCTTTCCTCCTCCTCCGTCCATGAGCTTTCACTTTACGCTGGTATTGTGTAAGCGAGAGGCACCTCTTGGTCATGCCGGCCCAATTCGGCTGCACGTGCAGAGTGGCACTACCTCTTGCTATCTATACTATCTAATCGATCTACTTTATTTACACAGATCAACTGTACCTTAGATTAAAGTAAGTAAGTAACAAAGTAAAGAACTATAAAAACTCGGCAATAAAAGGCGATGGTTCGCTTAATCTTCTGAGAAATGAGCACTACAGTTTACTAGTGCTCGTAAATCAGACTTAGCGCTCATTAAACGGGTTATTGGTCGTAGACCGTGCTTGTACAACCCGCTGCCACTCGTCCAATCATCCCATCTGTTTTTTATATAGACACTCATACAAACAGTTCCTTCTTCTTATTATCCCTTTTTATTGTTAGATTCTTTTTATAAATGATATTATGTTATAGTAGTTTATGCAAGTGTCATATAAAGAAGGGTATTAAAACACGAGTGTGAATTTTTGAAACGAGCGAATGCGAGTTTCAAAATAGTACCTCACGAGTGTTTTAATACCCGTGTTATA
>LUGF01056637.1:117611-130863 GCA_001625245.1 Calycopis cecrops | reverse complement strand
CGCGCAGGGCCAATCAGGAGCGAACGCGCGCTGTTAGGATTTTGAAATAAGGCTCTCTCACCACTCTCTCTATCTCTCGCTCTCACACAGTGTTATAATGAGATTTTACGATATCGATTTGGATATTATAACATCATGTCAAATTGCTTAAATTGAGTTTTTTGTTGTCTGAGCTATAACAGTAGTTATTATAAGTCAAGTATTGAAAACATAAGTAGAATGTTACAACATTAGTGTAAATAAAATAAGTTTTCGCAGCAGCATCTGCTCTTATATATATAATGTGTGTGTTATATTATGTTATAGAAGAGCTGGACCTCTTAACACAAGAGCTTATGCACTTAAAAAGAGCGTCCAATCATTACTTATCATTTGTATCTTATAAGAAACTGTATAAAGATTTATTTATTATTATTTTGTAAAAAAAAAATTACTAGGCAAAACTGGATGTACTTGTTTTCGTTTCATTTCATTGGTCTTGTGAATTTCCAGACTTCGTTTTGTAGGAGTGTGTTCCACTAGGCCCTTCTTCATATTGGGAATGGACAGCTGCAGCCTATAGCAGCATCACTGGCCACAGCGAGGTCCTTCAATGCGTCACCGCGAGTGCTGCAGAAGGTACTGTATTGGTTGCGCGGAGCGCCAGATTTGCAAACCCCTACCCTGGCATTAGATACCAAAATTACAATAAAATAACAACGGATCTCACATCAGCCATGGTCACTGGTGGAGTACACCCGTGACCATGGTTGCTGTCAAGCTTCTGAAACGTCGGACTTCTAAAATGAATAAACCGCGACAAAATTATTTTATTATAAATTAATATTATTCTCGTAAACTCTACTAACTCTCTTTTTTTTCGCAGGGAAAATGCTTTTAGGCACCGTCCAACCGGCCCGGTGAGCCGGAAGTATGTGTCGGACTCGACACGGGGCCCCTACCAGCCCCTACCTACTAAAAACCACTGCGAGAGCCTTCGGCCGCTGTGGTGGAGTACCCCGGATCTATCAGCACAGGGCAAAACTCTACTAACTGTCACACAATCTGTATTTAAGAAAAATATAATAGACTGTCTCAAAGAAAATGAAAAGTATTATACCTAATTGTAAATTTGTCTTAGAATAGAAAACTTTAAATTGTTAACTTATTTGTCTTGGAGAATGTTTTCAATGTAATTAGTGGAAACTTTGTGTATTGTACATTTAGTAATTTGTCTCATAACCCATAAGTGTATGTAAAACCTAATGTTAAAAAAACCCAAGAGGTTAAAGAAAATTCTAGCAGCGACTTATTAAGCGAGTAGACCTTGAAGATAATAAAATAGTCGAAATTCAGAAATATTTCATAGCATGAAACTAAATTAACCCTCAATTAAGAAAGCCCGACAAAACCACTATACAGATATCTTAATATTAAAATAAAAACTGTTTAAAAATGTAAATCTTATATAATAATAGCGTAAACTTTTTCTGTCAGTGATAATGGAACGATGGCCGCGTACAAAAGACAGTTATGGTCTCATTTTGAAGAGCTTTAGCCGTGTCGAAAAATATAGACGTTTGTAGTTTATGCAAACAAAATTAAATAAAATTGCCGTCGTCAATCTCCTAATAGAACTAATTTGGCTGCAATTTGGTACCGATGCACGATGTAGATATACTTGAAGTAACATAGAAATTTTTTTTGACCCGACCAGAAAGAAAAGTGGGCCAGCTCTTTCACGCGGGAGAAGTCGCAAGGCACAGCTAGTATAAAATAATAACAAAACCGTGAACCGCTAACCATGAAATCCATTTAGTGAAAATGCGCTTTTAAATTGAAAATTTTAAATGAGAAAATTGTTCAATAGGGCATTAGGGCGGGGCTGTGTTCGGAATACTAATTAGTTTCCTTTCTGATATTTATGAAAGCGTTTTAGTAAATGCATTTTCTTTACTTTATAGAACAAAATGTTAAAACAACGCCTTATATAAAATTACCACATAATTACCTGTCAACAACAGTTATTTCTAAATGTTCAAATACAATTTAAAAAAATCAAAATTATTTATTTCGGACAACTCTAATCTATTTTAGTAAATAACTGAAATCTTAAAAGCTGTGGTTAGTGTTAAATAATAAATTAATAATAATTGGTATACTTAATTTTAATGCGTCTCGTACGTAGGTTACAAACCACTTAAAGTCCTGACTATGAAATTACGGTATGCCATTATCTTGCCAACTATAAAGTAGGACAACATTTTGTCCTTAATCTTTATTTATATTTGCGCTCTTGTTACTTTCATATTTATGGTCCAAGCCCCTCCCATGCTGGCAGGGAGGGCGGTCAAAGCGATGCAAATTTCCTTTTTATCGTTTTCCAATTGCTTTTATAAAAGCAGAATTGTCGCGTAAATTCAATTTCATAATACATCTGATCGAACTTGAACATTCTAAGAGGATATTGGCAATTTTTTTCTTATATTGCTAAGTATATGGGGCAAACGAGCAGTAGCATAACATGATGATCTTATCATGGGGCTAATAAAAAAAATTGTGTTAATTTAATGACATGAAAAAAGGCTTCCGGTACCTATAGAGTCATTCAGACTGAACCTCTAAGTAATACTTAGTTTATGACTGTAATATATGTAATTTATGTGTAAACTATCATATAAAATATAGATAGGTACATATATAAAATATGAAAAAAATATATAAAATTAATACTTAGACTGATAAGAAAAAACGTGTAATCTTAACTAACAAAAAAAAAAACAAAGAAATCTCATGGAATTTGAAAAGATTACGTTATCATAGTCAAATAATTTCACCAAAAATCTTAAATAGGTCATAACACCAAAACTACAAAATCTGGAACAACAAACCTTTGTTTAGGTAACTTACAGACCCCTATATCCTTAAATTTGGTTCTCACGGGAACTCTAAAAGGTTCAAAATACACGATGTACATTCAACCACGAAATAGGTAACGAAAATATATTTTATTGCAAATTCAAACTGCATCTGAATTCAGTTTTGCAAACCGTTGTCGTGTCGAACGCGAGAAGCATGAAATATGTATCTGTATTTGTCACGTTTCATAACATATGGGATATCGCAGTGCAAATATAGAAATCTCCTATAAATAAATGTATATTTGACAGCTAGAGTGCCAAGCTGTGTTACAGCTGAAAGGATCTGGGAATGTACCTATTGGTCATATGATACTGCAAACTGACAGCTATTCTGACGCACACAAACAAAAGTTTGCAAGTTTTCAATGGCCCATTTGGGGTAAACACATCAGAATGCAATAATGCTTTTATATTTAGATTGTAAAACGATTATGCTGAAGTCTATAAACGTCTAAAAACGGTTGCTACTGCTTGTGGGCACTTCGAAATTATAAAAATATAACTTTTGATTGAAAATAGATAATAGATACTTGGTATTTGGTAGCATTTAACACTTCAGTACTCGCGCCCCTTTTTTTAACTTGAGTACACGCGAGTATAGTAGGCCACTTTAAAACATCAATTACTTGTTTATGTACAATTATCTTAATAAAACAACAAATAAAATGTAAAGAGTATTTATTTAAGCTAGTTTTAAAAGCCTCTTATATGTAAACTATTTAAAAAATATTATATCAACAAGTTAGAAAATATATTAAAAATATAATAAAAATAGGTATTGTTATTTAAAACTAAATTTAATTATTATTTTCTTTAGTTTCCTAATATTCAGGACACACTACTGTCAGGTGATAAGAACATATCCATTTATTGCAAATTTTAAAATTTGATATATCGGTAATGTAGCAAAAGATGCATGCAAGAATTTGATACACCAATACACGCTGGACTACCTACGTAGGCCCACGATTTTGGGGTCAAATTGTTCCGGTGTGGGTACTTGCTGAGTTTGCGATAGATACTGACGTTGTGACAAATATACCGGCTGAGGATTACCTAGAATCACGAGATTCTAGCGCGCCAAACTATACAGTTACTGCAAAAAGAGTTGCCCTGGTCTAGTAGGCCACGCGTGTACTGTAATGTGTAGTCTCGAACTTCAATCGCTTTTGACGTTACATGCAGACAGTTTCTCTAATTTAAAGTTAAGTGAGATAGTCACGAGCGTTCGAACTTCTACAGTAAATTGTGGCAAAAGTTGGCAGTGTCACTTCTCACAGCCACACCGCCGTGAGTGCTACTGCCAACTTTGTTCCACAGTTCACTGAATCTGCCACTTCAGTCACTTGAAGGTCACGACCTCAGTTTCTGAAGAACAGATCAGTGTAATTAATGATACTTAAATACTAGGAGCAACAGATTGACTATTTCATCAAACACTTTTTTATTTTCTTTCGCACGCAGCTGGTTTTGGTAAAATGGTTTAAACAGTTTCATTAAAAAGGATTTTAATTCCCCATTCCAGAGCGCCGCTGTTACCTTATTTCATTATTATTATTATGATATGGGTGGGTTCTTGGGTAAACCTTTAGGTATTAATATTTAATATGAATTGTATTTTGCATATGTATATTAATTATTATGATCATTATAAGGCTTATATGCGGCCTTAAACTATAAAAACTATAATACACATAAAAAATTGGCTCGGAGCTAAGAATTGATACTGCCTATCTAAGTAGTCGTGCATTAGGAATGTTATCAAAGCATAATATGTTTTGTACATCTAAACGTATACATAAAGATCTATGTATTGATATGGAACAAAAGAGAATGTATAGCTCGAAGCGGAGGCGGGTGATTCAAGTGAAATGCCACTCGTACACGTATCGCTGAAGTGCCGCTTACGTCGAAAATGTGGCGACCCGAAATGCTAGTGAGCTGGAAATTATAATCGATGGGATGTACGTTAAGTAGTACCTGTGAAGAGCAGTTAAGCAGTTTTGAAAAAGGTTTCACAATATTCAAACTAATTAAAATATATTTTGTACATGGTATAATGCTCATCCCTACTATCCTTATTAATATTATAAATGTGAATGTAAGTTTGTTTGTTACGCTTTCACGCCAAAACTACTAGACCGATCATTATGAAACTTTGTACACATATTCCTGGAGGTATTAGAAATAACATAGGATACTTTTTATCCCGAAAAAATGTTCCTGAGGGATGCCATGGAATGATTTTCCACGATATCGAAATTTACGCGGGCGAAGCCGCGGGGCGCAGCTAGTTCGTAATAATTTGTAATTTGGAACACTCCTTGTATAATCACAGGACCGCAAGCTTCAATGGACTCATTAGAAATACAAAGCACTGTATTTGTAATGTAGTTTATCTGATTATCCTTCTAATCCTACTAACATTATAAATGTAAAAAAATGGTATGTACGATATTCTTTCACATAAACACTGCAGTAAGGACTTGTGTTAAATTTTGAATTGATTTGGATTACAATCTAACTAGTGTGTACTTCACTAAATACTAACTCGAATAAAACCTCGTAAAATGTAATAACCACTGGAAAATTTCATAGAAATCACTTTTTTACACACTCTTGGAGTATAAAGGAAATTTTACAAATAATATAAACTCAAAAGCAAAAAAAGTGTGTATATTTGTCACCCTTCATGCAAAAAAAATGAACTGATTGGAATAATATTTGACGTAAAAATCATTGAGAAAATTAGTGGTTGCTTTGGAAAAGACGGTCATGAAACCGTGAGGAATAAGCTAGTATTATATTTTCCAAGGCAACCTATGACCACATCTATCCACCATTACATCATAAATCAAACTCTCGCACTTGATTTCTCATCTCACCGCCAGAGGGCGCCCCTTCCCCATTCGTTATCGACGATTTCGACAACTTGTAAATACTTCTCGTAAACAACAGTATAATTTATATCTTACACGAAAACGGGCCAAGTGCGAGTAGGACTCGTGCACAGAAGGTTCCAAGCATTGTGCCAGTATAAGTAGCAATTGCTGCGGATACTTCGATTAAAAGGGCGCTGCTTCTTCTTCTAAGTCTTCGTGACCTACACTGCTAAAGCGACCTATGTGACTTGTTACTCAAAATGGTGACAAATCAAGGCCCTGAATAGAATTTGCGACAGACCCGGAGCTAGCTTTCTCCAGCATTCTGATCTTACCAGCGGGAGATATGACAATTTAAAAAGAGTTGACAACTTAAGATTATTTTATAATAAATATTGTAGTTTTTTTCTGTGATATGTCTTTGCCAACTCTCTTTTCATCTTTATCTGCATTGATTTATCTCACTTTCTTTGAAATGTCATGATTCTTATTCATTCATTTCAGGGGCCTTCACGTTTTTGTCATAGGCGCACTGACATATGGACTACAAAGTCATTATAATGTTGTTCCGGTTCTATTTCATACAACAGACCCAGAGAGAAACGTAGTGATTATATTCTCTTTGCACGGAACCCTAGAAATCTATATAAAGTACGAGTATCTGTGTATATTATATTAGTCCTCTGACGATTCAGCAGCGGGACATCAGAAGTTGTTTATCGTGTTTGAAATTGTAATGCCCGTACATAATAAATGTTTGAGAATGATCGAGTTTGATAAGGTTCTATTGATTTATAGATAGATAAAATAAATAAATAAAATGTAAAATAGATAGATATTTTTTTTATGGTATAGGGGCAAACGAGTAGGTGGTTAGTGACTACCGCCGCCCATAGACATCCGCAATACTAGGTGTCTTGCAGACGCGTTGCCGGCCTTTAAGGAAGAGGAATGCTCTTTTCTTGAAGATCCCTAAGTCGAATCGGATCGGAAATAAAAGTATTCAAAATTTATCTTATAAGTAATTATAAGTTGTTAGATTGTACGAGTTCTTTTTAATGAAACAATCATTACATATTTTACAAATTTTTAGAAAGAAGAAAATGATTCAAATCTTTACAAAAAAAAGTCGCGTTATTGGTATGTTGGCATAATTCTAAATATATCTTATTCGTTAAATCCGTCTAAATATTCAGGTTGTACTATTGATGAAACTTTCGCTAAAAGGTGTATGAGCATATAGAGAAGAATATATACCTACTTACTACTTTACTTACTTTTTCACTTACAAAGTACTCAAGGTTTTGACACACACAGCAAAAAAAGCTATACACAACGGGTGAAAGTATGAAAAAATCGATTTACGCGAGTTACAAAGTTATCCGGTTATGTGTCTTTATTAAATCAAAGAAATATTATGTTATTGTGTCACGTATTACTGGCGTCGTTGTTCTATAATATTACAGCTAACCGCTATAACTCTACTTAGCCGATGTGTATAAATATGAAAATGGTCGTAACCAAGGCCAATACTACTAATTTATGTGCTTTCAGAACTATTTTTACAATGATTAAAGACTGACTTTAATTGTATATTATAGAAATAGTAAAAGTACAGGAACAATACTTATTGAATTCTCGTACAACATGTAATTTTGTCGCCAGGTTTATAAGGCATAGAGTTTATGCAGATTCATTGCTCATCTTCCTCCTCCTCCTTTCATGGGCCACTGGGTACATACTCTGCTGTCATGTTACGCCAGCCTTATGTAAACATGAGGCCCCTCCCCGGTCATGCCGACCCGATTCCGCAGCATGCGAAATGTGCGATACCCTGGCATTTGACTTATGATTACATAGAATAAAACAAAGTCACTTTTCTTCTATGTGTCTGTATGCTTAGATCTTTAAAATTACGCAACCGATCTTGATGATATTTTCTAAATAAATAGAGTGATTCTTGAGGAAGGTTTATATGTATAATAACTCTATTTTTGGAATCAAAAATCCACGCGGGTGAAGCTGCGGGCGGAAGCTAGTAAATAATATTTTTGTATCTTGAATATGTGCAAATCTATTCGCCGTGCTCCCCAACTCCCGCTTGACCTACTTACTTCCCGTATATTTACGGAGACATATCGGTCTAACTTTACACATTATTTTCGCATCGCAGACACAATATTATTGTCTTTGTTTCTAATGTATCATATTTTGTTTTTACCTTTTCTTTTCGATATTTATGTAATAAACTACGGTTATTACGTTCAAATGTCATGTCAGCTCGTAAGCATTGTTATGGTATAATGTAGAATTAAGTTTCATGTAGACATGTAGGTAATGACTATAAATCTATATAGTATAAAACAAAGTAGCTTTCCGCCGTCTGTATGTCTGTATACTTAGATCTTTAAATTTACTCAATCGATTTTGCGATTTTGATGGAGGTTTTTTTATTAGATAGAGTGATTCAAGAGGAAGGTTTATATGTATAATAACTCCATTTTTGAAGTTCGAAATCCATGCTGGCGAAGCTGCTGGTGGAAGCTAGTTAAGTATATTTTATATTAGTGTTAGGCTAATTTTATTCCGTAGTCTTCTCTAAGTTATTTTTTTTGGTCCTAAGCAGGGAAAATATTAAATCAGATCTGGGACTCTCCAATTATAACTGAAGGCTCCGCAGGGGTTTAGTCGGTATTGCACCCCCAAGTGTCAAATCATACGTTAATGTATTCCCCTGCGTCAATAAAAAAGGGGGAAAATATTATGAGTTCGTGTCAGCAAACATACCATACGCTTCCTATACGTAGCACCATAAAATGGAGCTACGCTGTGCGTACGAGTGTGTGTAGCTCGTAGCGGGTGCTACGTGTAGCATTGGAACATAGATAATATAAGCTCTCAGTTCGATCTAGATGACCCATAAACATCAGATCGTTTCGTCCCATAAACATCCGCATAGAAGCTGTACAGATGCGCTGCCCTTCTTTCTTCTTTCACCTCCATGGTCCTGCTTACACACCCCACAAAACGCGACAGCACAGCTGTTACTTTACGCTGTGTCTTGTGTAAGCGAGAGGTACCTCCCCGCTCGTTTCGGCCCATTTCGGCTACATGCAAGCATGCATTGAGGCACTACTTCTTACTTAAGTACTTTCCAATCCCTTAATTTGAATATCTTCTTGTAAGATTTGACGATCTGACAATGTAGCGCTTCGAAACACTTAGCTCTGGCGGTACATGCGTGTCTCTCATTACTTGTATGAAGTTCTAAGTTTCTTCGCAACGTAAATACTATGTGGTGGGACTTTTCCGGTCGTGCCAGCCCAATTCAGAATCTTATCTGGGTAAAAGTAATATAGTAATTACCTTCAAAGTCCTGTTCCGTGTAGTCATGGTGGGTGTGCTTCCTCGCGGCCGGGTCCTTGGGAGCCTCCTCCTCCTCAGCTCTCGAGTCCATGCTCCACCGTCTGTGGACAAAAATTGGTGTTAGTGATGAAGACGGGTGGCCATGGGAAATCGGTAATTAAATATCACCACCCCATCGTGTGGAGGCTTGTTAGATTTTCCTTCTCAAGGACTTAAGGTCTAGATGACAATTTTGAACATATTAGTTAAATAAAATCTAGTTTGAAATCATTGTTAACAAATTTTTTGTGATTAAGCAAGCCCGAAGATTCATCAAAACAAAGAAACAGAAAAGGTTATGTGCCTAATTGTATACCTAAGCCAATTAGGCTTATGGCTATGTATATTATGAGCTTATAAACAGAGAATGGCATACTCGTTTCCTTTACACATTTCCTCAACGACCCAATTGGACTGCAACGAAATTCTCCAAACGAGATATATTATGGGGTAGGCCGAGAGAATCGAGTGCCACATCCAAACCCACATCCTAACGAATTTGTCTCCCTTCCTTCACATATCTCATTCTTTACCTGCAAACACGCCGGTTACAAAGACTCTGAACCACCTTCAGTCAGTACTTCTGACTGTCTACTTTCTTGGTCTTGTCCTCCACTACACGCCGATCAAGGGGTCCTACCCGCGCTGCCCTATTTCAGCTGGAAGCAGCAATGTGCCTTCTCCACGATTCGTGCGCTTGCATTTAATTATTGTTTCTATTCAAATACACAAAGATTCTGGTTTCTTTAATTGTACCTGCACACTTAACGTAGCTGAAGATTGAAAGTCATTTTTTGTCAGCTGGGTGTCAGAAACTCTCAAATCTTACGAAACCTGAATAAACTAGCACGACTTTAAAATATTACGAAATGACTTTTATTCATAAAGACTTAAAAAATATGAGAATGTTTCTGCTTTGTAACAATGGCCCTACCTCCTAAAACAACCTGTTAACCGACTGTGTCGTTCCATCTTTCCCCATAAGTTACTAAATAGCTACTAATTTAGATAGAGTTTTAAAACAAGACTTCATGTGCATTTGAATTATTCAAAAGGCTCTCACAATTGGATTGCATGGTGTGAAACCGACTCACGCAAAGCAGTAATTCAATTAAATACGTTTAGAAACGAGTAGATACGTGCTTGCATTTTCCCGATCGTGATAATTTCAAGCTAGCAAAACCGTGCCGACTCCGTTGGACATTAAATTTTATTTAATAACCAACTATGTTCCTCTTGATTGTTATTTTCTTTTAGTCAAATATTTTATTGATCGGATTGGTATTTCCGAAGATTACCGAAGACCAAGAATATGTGTGTGTAAAGTATCATGAAAGATCATCATAAAACTAATTTATTACATTGACATGAAAGCGTAACAAACAAACTTAACATAATATTAGTAGGGTTTGACTGGCTGTCGTAATTTTACCATTTTACACTCTTTCGATGGAATAGGACGAGATATTTCATCCCAATCCGTTTTGTAGTTTTTGCGTAAAAGAACAACAAACATATGTACGAACTGTCGTGTCTATAAATAAAAATATGCACTGGAAATTGAAACGGTGAAGTTTCTCAATTTCATTAATTAAAAGTTGCAGCCGGTGATCGGCGGCGCAGTCGAGAAATGGGCGGGAAATTAAAAATACTTTTGTTTCATTTTCTGCTGCGTCACGAAATCTCATTGCGCTATTATTATCACATTTTTGCAATTCAAAGCTTGTTTTGAGTGTCTCTAGAAGGGCGATGGATAATATGGATCCCTTTGTTATATATTAATGATACCCAAAAGTTGAGTGCTGGCTTTTGTATTTTTTTGAGAGGCAGAGCCTAATCATTAAAGGTATGAACCTGACAAGATTTTTTTTGTGCCAGGGAAAATGCTTTTAGGCACCGTCCAGCCTGCCCTGGGTGAGTCGAAAGTGTTGTCGGGATCGGCACGGGACCCCTACTGACTAAAAACCACTGCGAGAGCCTTCGGCCGCTGTGGTGGATTGAACCGGATCTATCAGCAACAGGCCATTCCAGCGAGCTGTTTAGATTATGCCAATCTACATAGATGTCAAAGTGTACTTACACATTAGGCATAAACGTCATATATTATTAACTAACCTCGCCCGCGGTTTCGTTTGCGTAATTCCACTCCTATTGCTTGTAGCGTGATGTTATGTGATCTACCTATAGCTTTCATTGATAAGTGTACTCTACAAGTGATTTTTTAAATCAGGATTTTAGTCTCATTGAAAAGCACGTTCCCTCAAACTGTAAAAATAATTAGTGGCTTTACAAGTAGGGTTGCCAGGCCCCATCAAAAAGTCGGACAGGTTCAAATTTTGCCTGTCATTTTACTATAATATATAAATATTGGGATTTTAAAGAATAAAAATTGTAGTTTGTTTATTGCGCTTATTATTCTTTTGAGAATTGCTCTAACAATCACCCGCCCGCGAACTTCTCGGAAAACTCGTCACAAGCCTAACAAAAGCCGGACAGGCCGAACTTGTGTAAATTTGGCCTGACACTACTATAAAAATCCGGACATGTCCACCTAAATCCTGTCACCTGGCTACCTTATTTTCAAGATCCGTCGAAGGCTGCCTGTTCTGAGCGCTAGACGTTTAGTTGTATTAGTTTTACAGAAGTTGTCTGGAGGGTAAAAGAAGTTACTTAAATTGTTCTTCAACTTGTTATTAGGTAAAAAGTAGGTTGGAAAAAGACGTATGTATTTTTAGTGGCTCTAGATATATCTTAGTTATCTTTATATATAAATTTCTTGTTTATATATAAAAGGAAACCCTGACTGACTTATATCATATTAACGAACAACATGGACTCGTCTGTTATATATTATTGATACCCAAAAGTTGAGTGCTGGCTTTTGTTTTCTTGAACTTAAACTACTGTACCGTCAAATTTCGTACAGGGATTCTTTTCATGATGTAGGTGAGCAGTACTAAAGCTCTAATTAAGATGATTTTCAGAAATTGAACCCCTAAAGGAGGGAAATACGTGTGGAAGTATACAGGGTTATTTTTGGTCACCGGCCAAATTTTAAAATAAGGAAGTAAACATCATTCCAAAGGTGTGTTTTAAATTTTATCGTCTTATTGTAATATTTTGTTAAAAAAAATTGATTTGAAATTGTCCTTAAAAATACAACGATCGAGGTTCACACGCGAAATGTATCGACTTCAAGGTCAGTGACGCCAGCCGAACAACACTCGCAAGTCATATGCGGTGACCATGAAATATGTGTATAACATGGGACAAATAAATTTTAACTAATTATTTTTTCATTCTTTTTTATTTAAAAAATCGAATGTATTGTTGATTCTGAACCAAACATGAAAATTAGGCCGGTGACCAATAAATAACCCTGTATATTCGAACGAATGAACGAAATTCCTACCACCAACCTCTGCTGATTACGTACAACTTTACCTTTATATGTAACCAAGAACTTGATGCCGATGGCATGACTTATTGACGATGAAATATTCAGCAAATCAGTGAACCAAGAATTTCAGAATTTATGTTTTTTTACATTCACAAACTGCACGTTATTTTTTTCATTATACACTTTTTTATTTTCCTCGACGCGCCGGTTTCGTTAGTGAAATGAAACAGCTTCATTAAAAAGGATTTTCTTTTCCCATTTCAGGGCGCCGCTGTTATGTTATTTCATTATTATTGATACGATAAATCCTCTTTGGTATCTGTTTTATACAGATAGAATTATATTACAGAATACTGAATAAAAGTATTTAATATGTATTGTATTAATAATATGTTTTTTATTACACCAAGCCTGCACGCAATATTTTATAGTAACAGGGTCAAATGAGCCGGTGTCGACCAAGCCCAGCTGTTATGTATCATAGCACTAACTCTAGTGTGATGTATCTTTGTTATAGGTACTTTATTTCAAAACTGCTGAACGGATTTATATAAAAATTGACAAAATGCAATTACAATCTATAAGAACATTCTAATAGCTTTTAATTTGTGCGGCTCGAAATTCGGGGTATAGCTGTTATAGGTAAAAAAACCGGCCGTGCGAGT
>LUGF01056637.1:97161-116487 GCA_001625245.1 Calycopis cecrops | reverse complement strand
AAAACGGCCCTGTTTTTCTAAATGACTAGCCGTAATGTAATACGGCGGTTTATACAATCCGACTGCGACATAAATATAATTCAATAATTTCATATTTATTACTAAATGTGGGCTATAAGTTCTTACTTCTTGCCAAGTTTCCCGATTACAGGTTAACGGGAAGTGCCCTATATGTTTTAGAAAAAGTGCGTTTTCATACAAAAATTGAGCATAGATGGCTATACCTAACTTTTTATTGCGTTAACTTAGAAGAATGATTTTTTCAAGGCATCAAGACGTAATAGACCTCAGCATTTAACATAAATCCCTCGACGAATTTTCAAGAAAAATGTCTTGTCATACGGACAGACAGACAGACGGACAAAAAAGTGATCCCATAAGGGTTCCATTTTTTTCTATTTGAGGTATTATTTTAATACTTACTTGAATATTACGAGTTATTTTAATACTTGAAAATTTCGCGTCACCATTATTGTCTAGGCTAACATTTTAACTAATTCCAAAATCACTCTAGGTAAAGGTCAGCTAGAAGCATTAGTAGTATTAGTATTAGTAGTTAGCCAGTAGTATGTATTATACATATTATACTTCACCCGCATAAGTTACGATACGTAAAAACATTGGTCTATAGGATAGTAAAGAGTTCTTGAAGATCGGGTAATTGCGCTCGGAAAGGCGTTGATTGGGTACAAAATTGTATCACGTAAATATTGAAACTCTACAAGGCGAAGGGGAACTCAGCTGGGTAGGGATGTACTTTTAACTTCTTTTTTTATTATTTATTATTTAATTTTATAATGGATAGTTTTTTTTCTTTATTTCTTTATAGTGTGAGAGGGTAAACGAGCAGTCGCTGTTGTTTTCATTACTAACGACGACCATCGACATCCGCACAGAGGTTATACAGATGCGTTGTCCTCCTTCCTCCTCCCCCGCCCCATGGGCCACCGGGCTTATTAAATTATTATATTCGGCCCAAATTAACTTTTTATCTCTTCGTTTAAAAGTCGTAAGAACCTGTTTCGAACATTTCCGAGTATTCCGGTCTGTATGTATGTATGTATGTATGTGTTACTTTCAGATTATATTATAGATGGAGAAATTAATCGGAGTTTTTCGCTAAAAACGACGTTGATAAAATAGGCCGAACTCAATTTTTTTCCAATATGTGTCTGTCTATGAAAGTCTGCTTCTTCGTTTTGGTCAGAAAGTTAGACGTTACCTGAGAGTTCTGGAGATGCCGGGCAAACACTGAAGCTTGCATATTATCCTCATGTGATGCAATGCTGATGCGGAGGACGGTAATGACTTACCAGTCGGTAACCTGACTGTTCTTACGTCTGCTTTACATGCATAATATGTAACAATGACATAAATTGTTCATTTTTTTTGTTTAAGAAGTATTTAAATTGTTCGTTTTTTATCTTTTTGTTATAATTATATACATATATATTATGTGCTGCATTTTATCTCTTGTTGTTTTATGGAGCATTGAATAAATTTATTTCTATTCTATTCTATTCTATTCTATCCTATCCTACTCTACGAAATAAAAAAACAAATGAAAGGCGAATAACTATAGTATAATAAAAAAATAAACTAAAAAGCCTAACTTTTTATTATATATAAACAAGCTTGCGCTTCGCCTGTGTGGATTTCGGGCTTCAAAAATTAAGTTAAAATACATATAAACCTTCCTCTTGAATCATTATATCTATTAAAAAAAAACCTAATCAAAATCGTTCGCGTAATTTTAAAGATCTAAGCATACAGACACATAGACGGCATCGACTTTGTTTTATACTATGTAGTGATTAGTAATCATCGCTTGGTTTTAAATGTCATAACTTAAAACCGAAATTACTTCTCATAAAATATATGCCGCGAAATGTTAGCTGCTAATTAAATTTGCACAACTTTTAATAGAAAAATATGTTTTGAAACTAAATCCCGTCTATAAGCCGAAATAAGTGCTCCTTAATTATAGAGTACATTTTTCACAGCCACTTAGCCTCACACAGCCTCCAAGCATTCGGCATTGCACTACGAGAACATAAAACTGTGTGTCAGCTCCGACACTCGACAGGAGTTTACTCCTTAAAAACAAACTTGGTTCGAAGTGAAAATTGCGCAACATACGTACTTACGTAGGCACGACATAGTACAGGATTTTACTGCAAAGATATTTTTGTTCTTTTTTTTATTCTTTATTATTTAAAACATTCTGTTTATAATGTGTTTATACACTGTCCCGCAAAACTGTTTCTTCACGCAAGAGCTTTCACTCACATATAACTCAAGCGATGGCTGTGGTGTTGCGTTTCACCCGGTTTGTCAGAGTAAACGGCCGGCGGCGGCCCCGTCGGGGTTGACAAGAAGTAAAGCAATATTTCTAAAAATTATATTTTTGGCGTCGTTATTGATTGTAGATCAAGTATTATTTTAAAAAAATCAATGTACAGTCTTAACTCTCTTACGATTTTATTATATGTATAGATGTAGAGTCATTAGGGCGTAGAAGTAGTAGTAGAGAGTCCGATGCCACACGGGGGTTACGGCATATCTGCGTACACCGAGATTTATGCATGACCCGACTCTGCATAACCTGACCCTGCATTACCCGACCCTGCATAACCCGACCCTGCATAATCCGAACCTGCATAACTCGACCCTGCAGATCATAAGCCTCTTTAATCAAATGCCCAGACTGCTACAGGGTCAGTTACTGCATATTTAGCGGGTCCAACGACGTTCGTCGACTAAAGGCTTACTACTACCTTTATTGTAGCGGAACAAATGACGACCAGCAATGGTACAGGGCTCGGAAAAACGGTGCATGTTGCGCCAGGGGTTGCGGGTTGGAATCCCACCTAGATCATGGATGTTTATCTATGTATTTATTTGTATTTCTATAATAAAAATCTTAAATATATAACATTTCTTATATTAAATAATTAAGTCCCGAAGATGGCAGAAGCTAGGTCTCCAAAATAAAGTTTAAATGAACACCGATAACTAGACTTTAGCTGACATTTTCGGCAAGCGTTGGCCGTCGCTAGAAGTAGCACTCTCGATGAAACAAACGTCATGATAAAGAGATAAGTTTTAATGTAATGAGATGAACACATCATCTCATTCTTACGTAGATTATATTTCTGAAATGACACGCTTTTTTGAGCGCCAAATATAATTTAAATTCTTGAATAATGTATGTGGTTCGCTCTCTTTGCATTTTAAATGAATATTCACGTTAAAAGTTTATGTTGTTAGTTGTGTTGTATTTTTAACTAGCGACGTTTTATTCTGTTATCAGATTGCTGACGTTCGGATAATTGAATTAATTTTATTCAAATTTTTTTCTTGCTTTCATTTACATTTCTAACAGTAGTTATTTTATTAATTAATATAATTAATTTTTAAATAAATCTTCTTCAGTATAAATGTATTTATCTCAAGCCATTGTCTACAGGGGCGGAGGCTTTTAAATTTCCGCCGTTTGGCATGGCGGCCATGGGGCGGAAGCTAGATTGTCGGAGAGTGTGCGGCGGTTGTTGTGTTTATTGTTTATGCGGGTAAGATATATACAAGTTGTACAGTTTTGAACTGCAGAGTGCTAAACAAATTGATGCATCCTTTGTTGGAGGAAGTGTCATTGGTGCATGGTAGTGACAATTAAGAGCACTACCAAGTTAGACAAGTACTTCTAGCACACAATGCAATGATGTCTAGATTTTACGGAAGACCTAACCTATCAAAGGGCACAGAAACTTTTCAGTATTTATATAAAAGCCTCGCAAGTTCTCTGGTTTCTTAATAAGGTCAAAGTAACTCCCCTACTCAGTGACATTCGGATAATACTAGTAATGTGTGATAAGGGTAAAACGAATTCCCCGGCATCCGAAGTCTCGACAGTACGTTGGAATCTAGCAAAAAAAATGTAAATAAAAGCAAAGGCACTTCTCTGGTTTTGTTATCGCCTTTTTTCAGATGAAATTTTCAAATAATCCACTTCAATTTTACGTCGTAATTTTTAGAAAAACCTTCAGTAACATTAAAAGAATTTCATGCCATTTATAATGGACCACAGAGAAGGGAGAGATTATCATCTACATCTTTTTTATTTAAATTTGAATACCTTGATAGCTCCGGCGAGGAAAGCTTTACGTTTTATTTCATTCGTATAAAACTGAATATTAATTTGTATCTAAATTACAACAGTGAAAAGTCTAGACAAGCTATTCCTTTTTTTTATGGTGTAAGGGGGAAAACGAGTAGTTGGAGCCATTTTCATGACTACCGACACCAATAGACATTCGCATAGAGGCTATACAGATGCGCTGCTCCGTTTCTCCTCTCACCTCCATGGGCCACCGCCTACTTACACACCGCACGAAACGCGACAGCATAGCTGGCACTTTACGCCGGTCTCGTGTAAGCGAAAGGTGCGTCTCCGGTCATGCCGGTCCAATTCGGCTGCAAGCATGCAGTGTGCTGTATGCTAGCATTCAGTGTGGCACTACCTCTTATTTGTTATTTTAGTTATATTCGAAATAATTTTACTAATCAGATAGGATAAGACCTAGCCATTGCAAATAACACAAATCTAATAAATATTCCACTATCTATGACTATGATATCTTTTCCATGCTCCATGTTTTAATGAAGTAGGTACGTTGAATGTAGATTTCACGTAGATATTCATCTCAATATTAAGACATCCTGGCGGTATACGAAGAGTCAACGCGTAACCGGAATTGCCGTGATTACCTCTGTATACAAATCATGAAACAGTACTGATGTCGTAAACCATTCCCTTTCAGTACAATAAATTGTTTTGCGAAAATTTTCGAGTTTCATCTACAGTTATATACTTATTTTTTCTATGTGTGTGTTTTTATATTTTTTCTAAGTGCGTCCAATATTTCTTATAACTTTCTAGATACAAACAATGACACAAATGAAATAATAAGTATAACCTATTTAAAAGTACGCGTATTTAACTTGTTATTGGTAAACGAAAATATCCTAAAAATTGAGTGACTTATTGTCACCGTCTTCATATTTCATTGATAAAACATTATTGATGGTGATGCTGCTTCAATCCCGGATGTATGGTATTTACCTACGTCACAAGGTACCTTTCTATTATATGGCTACATAGTTGTTTGTTTATAGGTATAGTACCTTTAAACAAATAACTATGTACATAACATGCACATTATTAATTTTGAAATTACGATTTTAATTTTCTCCTTGTTCTTTTACCTGGCTTAGGACCCTCATCATCATTTTAATGGATTTTTTTTATTAGATAGAGTGATTTAAGAGGAAGGTTTATAATATGTATAATAACATCGAATTTAACACGTGCGAAGCCGCGGACAAAAGCTAGTAATAAATAAACACTAAAATATACAGGGTTATTTTGTGGTCACAGGCCAAATTTTCAGGTTTGGTTCAGAATCAAAAATACGATTTATGAAATAAAAAAGAATAAAAAAAATAATTACTTAAAATTACTTTGTCCCACGTGGGACTGTGTACCACCACTTGTATAACATTATAAACATATTTCTTGGTCACCGTGTGGTATATGACTTGCGAGTGTCGCTCGGCTAGCGTCACTGACCTTGAAGTCGATACATACGCGATATGTATGTGGTATCAACCACGATCGCTGTATTTTTAAGGACCATTTCAAATCGATTTTTATTTAACAAAATATTATAAATAGACGATAAAATTTAAAACACACCCTTGGAATGATGTTTACTTCCTTATTTTAAAATGTGGCCGGTGACCAAAAAATAACCCTGTATTGTATTATACTGGCATTTTAACCAATATGGGGATATTAAAAATATGGAATCAACTATTGACAACAAATAAATTCACCCACCTAAACTTAAATTAATTATTAGTCTTGTCTGTCTTAATTATAAGTAGTCTTGAAAATAAACACTCACTGATATTTTAATAAAAATGGAGAATTTTCTCAATAAAAAGCACTGTTTCTAAAACTATTTTTTATCATGATATCAAGTTTTACTCCACTGTTGTAATTACTTTAATACGAAACTCGTCATAGCATTGCGCCTCCTGATCCTGCACTGCTTAATGCTTATCCCATCAAGAACACAAAACCGTCCTACGACGAGGAACACTTGATTTAATTTCCTGTTCTTGCGCCACGTAGGTCTATCCATTATAGTCGCGGTTCGAATAATCACACGGATTGTTCCGAAATTATTTACGATGAATATAGCCCATCTACTTTTTACATATTAATCTATGATAAACTCGTAATTAGGTCAGGGTCAAGACTGAACCGGGAAGCGAGCGGGCAGCGGGGACCGGGGGAGGGGAGTCGTGTCTCGTGCGACATGTAGCGACCGACATGCGCGCGCGGCGAACAGCCGGTCGGGCGATAACCTTTTCTTATTAAGTAACGTACTGCGCAATTGCAGTTGTGTACAAATCGCTATGTCCACATTTTTGTCGATTAAATATCTCAAAATATTGGTAAAAATGGCAAAGTATTACATATTTTATTGTTTATTTATTATATGGGTCTGATGCCGGGTAAAAGTACGAAGAGAAAATTAGAATCGTAATTTCAATTTTAATAATGTGCGTGAAAAATAAAGATTATTCCATTACAGAATATTCATACCTCAAGGGCAAGTTGAATATGTTTAGAGTGTGACAAAATGAATAAAGATTAAATTATTCAATAGAATGTGTACGGAACGAAGGGACCAGACATTCATTTTGTAGAGTAGTAAAATTTAGATTTATTTGCTACTCGTATGTACCGTTTAGCTCTCCCTTTCCTAAAATGCTTAGTCTTATGTTTATTATGTAATAATGCGTTGAATTTAGCTATGAAATTGTACACTATGGTGCGATATTCACTGTGATTAATAGAAAGATAAATGTCCATATGGTGTAAGGCATTATCAAACTAACGTGGACCGGACTCAGTCTTTTGTGACCATATCTAACTGTGCTTTGTCCGTTGCAGCTTGTTCGGGTCTAATCTCAGTTATATCCCCGTGCAGGACTTACTTTATGCATTTCCCAGTAGATAGTTATCACATAGAAGGGAAACAATAGCAGGCGTCCGTCACTCGCTCGAGGTCACGCGTTTTATACCTACGGCTCGGGCTATCTTCGAAGATATCGGCGACACAGGGCCGTCGCACGCTCGCACGTTCACATGTTATGCACTGTACGATTTTGTTTTTGATGTATTAGGTAAGTATTTATTATTAGGTATACGTAATGTATTTCCAAATACTTACTTTTTAAATACTTATTCAAGTTTCTACCTGTTTATTAATATCGAGTAAAGAATGCTTAAAAATTGCTTTTTTTTGTTGTATGGAAGCCCATGTTTGATGTTTACTTAATTTTTATTTAATTATTATTTATTCTGTGAAAATTTATGCGTCCTAGCTATCACGGTTTATGACTAGTTTTTATGATTTAGTCTAGTGACAGACATACAGCGGAGGCTTAGTAATAGGGTCCCATTTTTACTTTTTAGGTACGGAACCATAAAACATACATGTACTGTATACATAAACATTATGTAGCCTACTACGTACTTAGGTGCTTATTTTTTCTAGTTCCTATCTCGTTGCTTTTTTTATAATACCGTTAGGGGACATACGATCAGCCGGAGCCAAAAAAAAGTACATTAAAACAACACAAATTTAAACTTTTTTATAGTTACCTTTACAATGTATTTATCCGTTTTTATTTGTACTATGGATTATTCCATCTAAAAACAACTTTATATTCATACTGAATAATATGTATACATCTATTACACTAATTCACGAATAAAAATTATTAATAGGTATTTCACAATATTTGTTTTATTATTAAAATCATGTTACTACCAACCCTATCGTTATTTTTGATTACGACGCGATTATGACGCGTTTGCACGTAACCCATACAATCTGCATCTCTATGAGCGCGTAAATAAGGTGCATTTTTCTTCGTTGCGAACATGAGCGAGATTTTGTAGGTAATTATAGCGGTAGGTATTTGCACTTTTGTATGGGAGTGAAGTATCTGTTAGGTTTATTAATCTGTGACAATAGTCACCTACCCCCTTATTAATAAACGTGGAATAACTCCATCCAAGGAATAACCTAGTAATAAACTGACATCTGTCAAATTCCATAGTAAAAAACACATAAAAAGTATGGAATTTGACAGATGTCAGTTTATTACTAGGTTATTCCTTGGATAAAGCTATTCTATATTTATTAATAAGGGGGTTAATGTTTAGTGAATATTTCAATATTACGAGGAACCTTTTTATGTCTACAGATACCGATTGCCATAATTGTTACACGTATTGTTCTCCTTCCCTCCACACTCCTGAACCTGTCACTGCGGTGGTATCAGCGAGAGATGTCTCGCCGTTCGTATCCGACCAAATCGACTACAATGCAGTACATTTATACTCGCCTCTTAGGTCATAAAAAAAAAACATTTCCTAGCTCCACTCAATCGTTTGAATGTGTTATACGTCTCTCTCTCATCCAATCTCAAAACCTATCCGCCATTTCAACCCAACATCCTGTGTCGTATAGTTCTCGGGTCGTGCCGAATCGTCTGCAATGTTGCAATTCCATTATCTTTAAAACCATTAAGATTATATTATAATGGCATTACTGTTCCGGTAGAGTATTAACCAAAAACTCATTTACATTATACCCGGAAAGCTTTCACGAGTCGCTGATTTTATTAATACGTAGGAATATTTATGTTGTGCACGTAGAGGGTTCTTGTAATTAAAAATCATCATTATCATCATTCTTCCATCCATCCATCTTGGCTGATTGAGTCACTGCAATCTTGTACTGTCTCCAGCTTTGATTAGGGATGGAAATTGGAAGTACCTACTTCCTACTCCTCCTACTTTCTTGTGATTAAATTCGTTGAGCGTCCCAAGACAGATGTAGCTTTTCTCTCGGGCTCCCTGCGATCATATCAAAGGGTCAAGTGTGGTTGCCGCTGGCGATCCTGGTGACACAGGAGTAGCAGTGCAGCGGTGGGAACGAGTGGTGGGCCAAAGCCCGTAATAAAAAAAATCATCATCATACAATTAATGATTTTTTTTATATAGTATGAGAGGGCAACATTTACATGACTACCGACGCTTATAAACGTCCGCATTGAGGTTATACTGATGCGCTGACGTCTTCCCTTCTCTCCCCCTACATGGGCCACCGGCAACTAACACACCGCACGAAATGCGAGAGCAGAGCTGTCACTACGCCACACTGATGCCGGCTCAATTCGGCTGCTTGCAAGCATGCAGCGTGGCACGACCTCTTACTTAAAATGTTTTTAATATAAATTATAATTACCATATATTCAATGATTGTGTTTAATGTTATTAGCAGTCTCACATAGACTAAATAAAAAGTATATTTAGTCTATGCAGTGTCACAACTGTCGATGATGTTATAGCGCGACGGGTACCGCGACGACCAAATTTGGCTGCATACATACAGCGTGGCACTACTTTTTAAAAATGCATTGTTGCAACACAAAAAAGCAGGTAGCAGGTGTAACAGCATTTTTCATGCGAAGATAAAAAAATATTCTTTACTCAATCTCTCCAGCCCGAGTGAAGTAGGAGCAGGAGGTAGGGGCATTTTCAATCTGCCAGCCAGGTGTTACTGGTTCGGTGGTGGTGAGTTGACTCATTACCCATCCTGCCAACAAACGACTATTGACTGCAGATGTCTTGTCATTCTCACCTTGATGATGCAGATGTCTTGTCAGTTGCCAGTCCCCCACTCCCAAATGGGTCAATACTGTCTGTCGTGAAAGCCAATTTTAGCTGCGATAATGCAATAGCACTTAAAAATATGCCCAACCATGGGACGTAAAAATGTTTTTGATTATGTGTCAAAATGCAATTGCGTAGTGATTTTTTAAGTTTACGCGAATGTGTTATTGTAATAAAGCTTTTTTACAGATTTTATCGCGGTTTATTTTATTATTTTACATACTTTTCTGCGCTTGTTATTTAACCGGAACAACTAAATAATAAACATTGAGTTATTATTACGTACGTAGTACATATAACTCAATGATAATAATAAGTCTTCGCATACCTTTAATAACTCATCAGGAGATCTGTCATCTCGGTCCACTCATTAGCATCATTGCTGTGAAGTTTCTGAAACGTTGGGATTGTTTGATTTAAATAAACCGCGTTAAAATCCGTAATAATTTAAATACAATGTGTAAAATTTGCGTAAACTTAAATAATCATTATACAATTATCTGTTAGCTAGTTATTAGTTACACAAGAGCCTCTTACGTTTTACTAATTCTCCCCTAAATATTCCACGTTGAGAGCGAGCTCATTAATGGTGATTACACGCGCGTTACCCAAATATATTGTTCTCTGATCGCATATCTACGGCTTGTAATTTGAGTACAATGTGGTTTTAAACGTGTAGATTAACGGAATTGAGTGTGAATGTTGTAAGAGGTAGCGATATTAATGCATTGCTTGTGAGGGTAGGTTTGGTAAGAGGTAGTGCCACACTGTATGCCTGTATGCAGTCGAATTTGCCCGGCACGACCGCTAAGGTACCTCTAGCTTATACGACACCGGCGGCGTAAAGTGACAGCTGTGCTGTCGCGTTTCGCGCGGTGTGTGAGTAGCAGGTGGCCCATGGAGGTGGGAGGAGGCGAGGGCGCATCTGTATACCCTCTATGCGGATGTTTGTCAGCATCGGTAGTCATGAAAATGGCTCCGACTGCTCGTTTGCCCTCCTATACCATAAAAAAAGAGGGCCGAGACCGCTGAGGATACCTGTTATTCTATTCCATAAGTTATTGCATGTCGCTTTTCATGTGGTTTGTACAGTTCAGATCTCTTGTCAGATTATATTAGTTGGTTTATGTAGTGGTTGTGTTATGTAGATGTGGATGTTTATGGGCGTCAATAATCACTTAAAAACTCCTGCTGGTGCCAGATATAAGGCTCGTTTGCCTTCTGTGTAGAAAAATATTATCCCATTTTTTTGTCTGAGTGTATGTTTATTATGTATTTGGCAATCTGTGACTTAAACATATTTAGAACGGTACTGAAATTCATAAAGTATCTACTTATACACTACTACTTTGTGGATTTCAGTGGAAGCCCGCAGATATGTCTGCGTCATTTAAAAACACTACTTTATCGAAGGTGGCTTAAATGTATCTAATATTGTCATTCACATCATTATTACCAAAATCATGGAAATCTAGTGGTTTGAGCTAGAAAGGGTATTAAACTAAATCACTTTCGCCTTAATTATATTACTGCCAAAATAGATTATTCAGACGTAGTATCATGTTAAATATTAACAAGCAGCTATGCTGTCGCGATTCGTGCGGTGTCACATTCAAATAGAGGAGGGGACGTCCGCAACACTATACAATGGTGCAGATGTCTATTTCCATCGGCAGTCATGAAGACTCCGACTGCTTCTTTGTTGCATTATACAATATTTTTTACAACTTTTATACCTATCTGTAACACACATAACAACCGCTAAGTTATTATGAACTGCCTCGCCATAAGCGATGTAAATAAAAAACAAGACATATTCCCCGCGATATAAGCTCGCTCGGCATTATCGTGGTTTACGGGACATGTAATATTCATAACGCGGTACAGTTATGTATTGGACTTTTTCACGACTTCTTTCGATCATCAGCAGTTCTATTCTGCTTGCTGTTGAACGTCCTACATGCAACTGTTCAAATGCTGGTGACGGACGTTATAAAAATAAGCATATGCATCTCGGGACGTCCAAGAGATGTGATAAAAAACTAACCTATGTTGAGCTATTCAAAATTCAAAAAAATTTCAAAATTCAAAATTCTTTATTTGTAAAAATGCGGTACATATAGTTGTTAATACAATATTTTGTCCTGCACATTTGCCATGTTACTTTATGGCATACAAAAACATGTTACACATTAATAAAGTATAGGTAAAAGAATCAAAATATTATATTACAGAATATTGAAATTGTTTAACTTGAGAAAGGTTTGGTTAATATTTAAATTGTATGTATATTCCTACTAGTATATATAGTATATTATAGATGTGAATGTAAGTTTGTTTGTTACTCTCTTACGCCAAAACTACTAAACCTGTCATCATGAAACTTTATGCACATATTCTTATGTTACAGAAAGTATTACATTACATTATTTATAGAATAGTTATTTGAAAGGACATAGGATACTTTTTACTAGATAAAATTACGGACGCGAGCGAACCCGCGGTTGAAAGCTAGTATGATTATGTAAGATAAGGTGGGTAATATTAATAGAATCTTTAGCGCTCACTCCACTCTCAAGTCTCACTCTCTTTCATCTAATCTAGTGGATAACTAGCCAGTAGCTGTAGACTTAGTGTGACAGAGAAGGAGCTTGCCAGAGTTTGCGTGAGAGAAAGGGAGGCCTATCAGACAGCACCGTAATGCGTTACGTAACGTTTACCCTCCCACAATATGTCTTCACTTCAAACTGTGTGTCAGTTCTAAGTCAGTGTAAGTCGCGCGTGTCACAACATATTAGCCACTGTATCCGCTGACGCACATGGCCGCATATAATAGGCGACTGTTATTGTACACGTGACACAGATGAGAATGTTCGAGGCGGGAGGCTGGAGCGAGCGGCCATTGTTCAGATGTAGGACAAGACAACGTTGTTTACACGGTGCTTATGTAGCGAATTGTAAATAAATGTCAATGTGTTTGCTAATTTTAGACTTTGGTTCTATGAATAGGATATGAGTGATGGGCTTGTTTCACAGATAGTAACGTTTAGGATTCGAGTCCTGTGTGAGAGGTATCTCCTGGGCTCATTCAGAAGGGTTATCGAAACGATGACTGAGCCAACTGAAATGAAACATTTATTTATTTAGTAGTAATTTTTTTATTGTATAGGGGCGCAAACGACCAATCGGAGCCATTTTCATGATTACCGACGCCCATACACATCCGCATAGAGACTATACAGATGCGCTACCCTCCATTCTCCTCCCACCTCCATGGGCCACCGGCTACTTACACACCGAACGAAACACCGCACAGCTGTCACTCTACGCCGGTCTCGTGTAAGCGAGAGCTAACTCCCCGGTCGTGCCGGCCCAATTCCGTTACATGCACGCATGCGACGTGTGCCACTTATTATTTTTTCTTTAAATAGTTATTTCATGAGATGAAATTAAAAATGAACTCTGCTCATAATCACATTACAGCAACCATAGTCACGGATGGACCTAACTTCTGAATTCTTCTTCTAATAAAAAACCATAGGAATTAATTAAATAAGCAGCGATATAATCCGTTATTTTTTTTTTTGTAATGAGCAAACTTATACCTAATATCAATAGTAATTCTTTAAAATATATAATTATATTCCAAATTGTACCAGAAAATGTTGATATGCCCTTAGGTCTGCCACTGAGATGTAAATATTAATTTAGGCAGAAACCTAAGGCTATTTTTAAAGGTCGCATAAGGACGCCCTTTGAAGTTGATCAAAGCTTATTATACTGAGCACCTAATCTGAGCTTCGTTTTATTTTACATCTTTTAGTCTATTCAGCCGTGAATTTCTATTGATATTAAGTATTCACCTCAGTACTCTTAAGGAGAATACTCAACGACAATACAAACCAAGTCAAATCTGAATTATTACACACTATATCTATGTAATATTTGTACATAATAGCTGCCTAATATATGTTACACATAATATTTGCCTAATGTATTATTATTTATATTCTCTTCCTCTTAAGTTTTACACATCTGTGAGAATTCTTGTTTAACTTGGTCATAGCTTCCTTGTAGTCGAAACTAGCCGATAAGATTCTCCCCTGGTCTCGCTTCATACGCTGCGTTTAAGGACGCCCTTGGTGATCAGGATGGCCCAGGGTAAATCGTCTGCTCTCTCTCGCTGCTCTCTCTCTATTATTAAGTGCTTAGTGTATACTGTATAAGCGCACACAAGTACACTCTCTCTTTGTTCTTTCTCCTATGTGCCCGATACGACCGGAGTGCAAAGGCCGGTAGCTGACCGGGGTGTTTCGGCATGGAATGCCGGCAGCTAATCTTGCTTTCTGAGGTATAGGAAGTTAGAAGTTCCTGATTTTTGACTATATTTTTGTCCCTAAAAGTGTGCTTAATGGCCTGCGCAGACGAGGGATTTATGTCCGGAGACTTTTGTCCGCGGACCGGAAAATGTATGCAAAGTACCGCGTACTTTTAATCTCTCGTTTGCGTTACTCCATACCGTTGTAAGCGATCTATTTCAGCGGACAAAAAAGTCCGCGGACAAAACTCCCTAGTCTGCGCAGGCCATTAGACCAACACTTTGAAGTAGACCTTAAATATTGATTTATTACACAAATTCATTACCGTCTTACCGTAGTTACAAAAACATATCATGTGATATTTATTTTTTAAATACAAAGAAGTTTCACTTAGATCGAGTTTGAATTTTGAATATGATTGGCAACTTCCATTGCTCTCGCCCGATATGGAACTTTAGTAACGTTCTCACGAGCTTACTCCCTAAGTCCAGCGCGCATATAGAAGTTTTACTTCAATAATACTTTTCGGCCTGACTCGGTATATGAACTCGGGACTGTGGTTGATACGTTCGTCGTTACTATTAAACTATTTTACTCTTCAATTCATACCGCGATTGGAGAAAACTCCAGAAATGAATTAAGAGCCTTTGGTACTTTATAATTTATATTTTAGGTTCTTGGAACTGTTGATAAAGCCACCTACGCTACAGGGCTGAGGGGTCAACAGTACCTCGCGCCTACGCTCTTGTAATTAAGATGAATTGCTATCGAAAGATACCCTCCCACCCAGATCATCCCCCTGCTTTGTGATCTTATATCGTTTAAAAGTACAAAGTCTGTGAATATTTTTATGTATTTTGAGACACGCCCTGGGGCTCTGTTGGTTTAAAAGAGATTGGAAAACTTATGAAAAGATCGTTAATGTTGCTTTACATTTTTCTTTAAAGCGGTATTTAAAAACATTAATTAGTCTGTAAAAATCGCTGATACAAATGAAAAATAAAACCTAAAAAATTCACCTTGGATAATGATCACCAAGAAATAGCCGGTATGATATCGACTAGACTTGGTATTTGCCACTAAGGTTTGGCTGGATCTAGTTCCAATCGGTAAGATACCAGCTGTATCTACTTTTATGCGAAAACAATCGGCTAATTCTAGATTTATCCTGGACTAAATGGCTACACTTTTTTCCGTTTCCGGCGCCATAAGTGCTAACACGTAACTAAGTTCGCTCCCGCTATTAAAATCAATATACAGTGATAAAATACAGTTTGCAGTGAAAAAACTTGTTAATATTGGATAACTATTACCAATCAAACTAAATAGAATCTAAAACATTATAAACATAAGTGATTTGTGTTGTAAAAACCAAAAAACATTGTTGTCAAATATAACCTCATTGTGCAAATTCATTGACATTACAATCGAACTGTCAAATGTCAATACGACAGTGGTGCCAACACGAAACCAACGCGACCAGCGACCATAAACTACAGAAACAACCTGCCACTCAAGTATAAACTATTTGCATCACAATGGATGAACAAATGACATTTTTATTTAACAAACTGAGAGAAGAACTCAACCAACAGACCGAAGCAATAACGCAGAGAGTAATAACTTCACTCTCGATTACTATAGATGAAAAAATCAATCCTCTAGTAGAAGAAAATAAACTACTTAAGGAAAAAGTGCAATTATTGGAAACTAAGGTTAAAATCTTAGATAAAGACGCAAGAAGAAACAATGTCATTCTTCATGGAGTGCCTGAAAATGAAAACAAGAACAGTGAACTAATGGAAAATACATTACTTTACTTCAACAATCTATCCGATAACTCTGATTCAAACATAAACAGCTGGGATAAATGGAAAATCAGTAGAGTAACGCGTCTTGGCCAGAAGAAGGAGAAGCAAGCGAGACCTATTCTTTTACAACTTACTCTAGCATGGAGGAAGATAGAAATACTGCAAAATAAAAAATACTTTCTCAAAGATATATGTATATGCTACGTATGACTTCCCTAAGGAAATCCTTGAAAAAAGGAGAGAGTTAAAAGTCAAACTCAAAGAGGAAAAGAAGAATGGAAAAATAGCATACATCAAATATGATAAACTAATCATTAAAAATAGTGAAGAAACCATTGAAAAACGAAAGAGATCTCCTTCGACTTCACCGGGCACCAGTCTGCTGAATAGCCAAGACAAAGCTCCTAATAAAATAAATAAAATAAATGCAATCACTTATATGCGGGCAAGGTCCAATTCAACCAGCGAAATGACCAACAAATAACAACTAAATGTCATCGGCAAACGGAAAGACAACAACAATTATGGCAAAGTGAAAACACTATTAACAAACACCTCAGATCCCAATCAAAATGGTCCCCGTGGGATGTCAGACCACCACCCTCCATTTCAGAAAATTGCAACAAACAAAGTAACTAATAGACAACAAACTAACAAAAATCCACTCCAAAATAACCACAAAGAAAATTATGAGCATAATTCAAGACAGCAGAAGAAATTCCATATAGCAACCCTGAACACCCGAACGCTAAGAACCGAAGAAAGACTATTAGAACTTGAAAACGCATTAACAGAAATAAAATGGGATGTATTAGGGCTTAGCGAAGTGAGAAGGATAGGGGAAGAAATTAGAGAACATAAAGATTTTATATTCTATTACAAGGGTGAGAAACAAGGCATGTACGGAGTTGGATTTATAGTAAAAAAGAACTACAAAAAATACATTAAAGAATTTTTGGGTATATCCGATAGAATTGCTGTATTGAGTATGATGATTCCACTTCATCCGAAACCCCTATCACTTATCCAAGTGTATGCACCCACAGAACAAGCAACGGAAGAAGAAAAGGAGAAATTCTACACAGCGTTGAGAGAAACCATGGTACAAACACATAAACACAAAAAAGTAATAGGCGATTTTAACAGCCAAATAGGATCACAACAAAAAGAAGATGCTTGCACTATGGGACAATATACAGTGGGGAAAAGAAACAATAACGGCCAGAGGCTAGTAAATTTTGCAATGGAATATAATTTGAAGATAATGAATGGTATTTACAAAAGAAGACAAACAAACAGCTGGACATGGATCTCACCAGACGGAAAGTACAGAAATGAAATTGACTACATTATTACTAGTATACCTAAATACTTCCAAAACATAGAAATTATTAATAAATGTAATTTTAGTACTAATCACAGAATGGTAAGAGGAACATTCATAACTTACATTAAAAAATCCAGGAAGACATTAAATACAGCCAGTATGTGCGAAATACCCCACCTAACTGAAGACATACTGGAAAAGATTAAAAGAAATCTCCCAGATTTTAACATAGACAGACCCCTAGACGAGAAATACAAAGACGGAAAAATATTTAAAGAACACAAGTAAAGAAATAATGACTCTAAGAATGAGAAAAGATAACATAGGAAACCCAGCTAGAAAACTTTTACAAGAAAGAAGAACTCTATTCGACAACAGGAAAAAGAACCAAAAACAAATTGAAAATATAACCAAGAAAATTAATGCCTCCATTAGAAAACATAAACAAAAAGCAAGACTTAAACACATTAAAGACAAAATAGATAAACCAAGGGGAATAAAGAAAGCCTTAAAAAGTTTAAAGGAATACACCACTTGGCTGCCAAACTTACAAAGTAAAAATAAAGAGGGTGTAGAACACATCACATCGATACGTCAAGAAATAGGCAAAATAGCGTAGACATAGTTTCCTCTGTCTACGCAAAATAGCGACAAATTTTTACCGAAAGCTGTTCACTAGGTCCGACGCGGACAGGAGTAATTATGTAATACCTCCACAAAATGAAGTAGTCCCAGAAATACTAACAAGTGAGACTAGAAAAGCAATACTTTCACTGAAAAACAATAAGGTACCTGGGGAAGATAAAATAACGAATTAACTCCTCAAAGAATTAATAGAAATAATAGCCCAACCTTTAACAACCCTTTTTAATGAAATAATTAGTAGAGAACAAATACCTATAGAATGGACAAAGTCGACAATTATTCTCATATACAAAAAAGGCGACCGTAACAAAATAGACAATTACAGACCGATTAGTATCATGTCAAACATATATAAAGTCTTTTCCAAAATTATACTTGGCAGACTAACAAAGATTCCAGACGAGCAGCAACCTAAGGAACAAGCTGGGTTTCGCAGTAATTTTTCTACAGTTGATCATATCCACGTAGTAAGACAATTAATTGAAAAATGTAATGAATTTGAGAAAACTTTTAACATCGCGTTTATCGACTACAATAAAGCATTTCATTCCCTATCACACACTTACATATATGAGGCTCTACACAAGCAAGGAATCAATAGTAAATACATAAACATCATAAAACAAATTTATGACAATAACATATCCAAAGTGAGACTGGAAAGCATAAGTGATGAGTTCAAAATAGAAAAAGGGGTAAGACAAGGAGACCCAATGTCACCCAAACTGTTCACAGCAGTTCTGGAAGAAATCTTTAGGAAATTAAACTGGGAAAGCGGAATAAACATAAATGGAAGTAACATGAACCACCTACGATTCGCTGACGACCTTGTGCTATTCGCAGAAAACCCAATAACCCTACAAAACATGATCCGTCAACTATTAATCGAGAGTAAAAAAGCAGGTCTAACTATGAATGTCACTAAAACTAAAATTATGACTAATAATCAATAACCCCAGATCATAGTCGATAACCAAGAAATAGAGTATGTAGACGAGTACCTATACCTAGGACAGGTAATATCACCTAATCTACAAATGATCAGAGAACTGCAAAGAAGAATCAATAATAGCTGGGCGAGGTAATGGTCATTGAAAGAAGTGATGAAGAATAATGCAATACTTGTCTCTGGCCGCTCCCAGGGCTTCGCGGTCGGGCTCAGAGTCGCAGCCGATGACTACTTTCTGCTGCAGGGTGCCTCTCATGTGGCTGATTCCTATTCCCAGCTCGACGACGTCTATTTGTCTTTTGATATTGCCGATCACCTCGGCGCTGGTGTGAGCCGGGTTTTTTGACTCCACAACCTGTGAGTATCTGGGGCCAGAGGTGATCGAAGCGTACGACGGTTTCTGGGATTGGGCGGGTCCTCTATATTTGTGTTTGTCGGGCTGGGTATTGGGGGGG
>LUGF01056637.1:78308-94262 GCA_001625245.1 Calycopis cecrops | reverse complement strand
CTGAGAGAAGAACTCAACCAACAGACCGAAGCAATAACGCAGAGAGTAATAACTTCACTCTCGATTACTATAGATGAAAAAATCAATCCTCTAGTAGAAGAAAATAAACTACTTAAGAAAAAAGTGCAATTATTGGAAACTAAGGTTACAAGCTTAGATAAAGACGTACGAAGAAACAATGTCATTCTTCATGGAGTGCCTGAAAATGAAAACAACAATAGTGAACTAATGGAAAATATATAACTTTACCTCAACAATCTATCCGATAACTCTGATTCAAACATAAACAGCTGGGATAAATGGGAAATCAGTAGAGTAACGCGTTTTGGCCAGAAGAAGGAGAAGCAAGCGAGACCTATTCTTTTACAACTTACTCTAGCATGGAGGAAGATAGAAATACTGCAAAATAAAAAATACTTTCTCAAAGATATATACGCTACGGATGACTTCCCTAAGGAAATCCTTGAAAAAAGGAGAGAGTTAAAAGTAAAACTCAAAGAAGAAAAGAAGAATGGAAAAATAGCATACATCAAATATGATAAACGAATCATTAAAAATAGTGAAGAAACCATTGAAAAACGAAAGAGATCTCCTTTGACTTCACCGGGCACCAGTCTGCTGAATAGCCAAGACAAAGCTCCTAATAAAATAAATAAAATAAATGCATTCACTTATATGCGGGCAAGGTCCAATTCAACCAACGAAATGACCAACAAATAACAACTAAATGTCATAGGCAAACGGAAAGACAACAACAATTATGGCAAAGTGAAAACACTATTAACATACACCTCAGATCCCAATCCGGCTGGTCCCCGTGGGATGTCAGACCACCACCCTCCATTTCAGAAAATAGCAACAAACAAAGTAACTAATAGACAACAAACTAACAAAAATCCACTCCAAAATAACCACAAAGAAAATTATGAGCATAATTCAAGACAGCAGAAGAAATTCCATATAGCAACCCTGAACACCCGAACGCTAAGAACCGAAGTAAGACTATTAGAACTTGAAAACGCATTAACAGAAATAAAATGGGATGTATTAGGGCTTAGCGAAGTGAGAAGAATAGGGGAAGAAATTAGAGGCATAAAGATTTTATATTCTATTACAAGGGTGAGAAACAAGGCATGTACGGAGTTGGATTTATAGTAAAAAAGAACTACAAAAAATACATTAAAGAATTTTTGGGTATATGAGATAGAATTGCAGTATTGAATATGATGATTCCACTTCATCCGGAACCCCTATCACTTATCCAAGTGTATGCACCCACAGAACAAGCAACGGAAGAAGAAAAGGAGAAATTCTACACAGTATTGAGAGAAACCATGGTACAAACACATAAACACAAAAAGTAATGGGCGATTTTAACAGCCAAATAGGATCACAACAAAAAGAAGATGCTCGCACTATGGGACAATATACAGTGGGGAAAAGAAACAATAACGGCCAGAGGCTAGTAAATTTTACAATGGAATATAATTTGAAGATAATGAATGGTATTTACAAAAGAAGACAAACAAACAGCTGGACATGGATCTCACCAGACGGAAAGTACAGAAATGAAATTGACTACATTATTACTAGTATACCTAAATACTTCCAAAACATAGAAATTATTAATAAATTTAATTTTAGTACTAATCACAGAATGGTAAGAGGAACATTCATAACTAACATTAAAAAATCCAGGAAGACATTAAATACAGCCAGTATATGCGAAATACCCCACCTAACTGAAGACATACTGGAAAAGATTAAAAGAAATCTCCCAGATTTTAACATAGACAGACCCCTAGACGAGAAATACAAAGACATGGAAAAATATTTAAAGAACACAAGTAAAGAAATAATGACTCTAAGAATGAGAAAAGATAACATAGGAAACCCAGCTAGAAAACTTTTACAAGAAAGAAGAACTCTATTCGACGACAGGAAAAAGAACCAAAAACAAATTGAAAATATAAGCAAGAAAATTAATGCCTCCATTAGAAAACATAAACAAAAAGCAAGACTTAAACACATTAAAGACAAAATAGATAAACCAAGGGGAATAAAGAAAGCCTTAAAAAGTTTAAAGGAATACACCACTTGGCTACCAAACTTACAAAGTAAAAATAAAGAGGGTGTAGAACACATCACATCGATACGTCAAGAAATAGGCAAATTAGCGACAAACTTTTACCGAAAGCTGTACACTAGGTCCGACGCGGACAGGAGTAATTATGTAATACCTCCACAAAATGAAGTAGTCCCAGAAATACTAACAAGTGAGACTAGAAAAGCAATACTTTCACAGAAAAACAATAAGGTACCTGGGGAAGATAAAATAACGAATGAACTCCTCAAAGAATTAATAGAAATAATAGCCCAACCTTTAACAACCCTTTTTAATGAAATAATTAGTAGAGAACAAATACCTATAGAATGGACAAAATCGACAATTATTTTCATATACAAAAAAGGCGACGGTAACAAAATAGACAATTACAGACCGATTAGTATCATGTCAAACATATATAAAGTCTTTTCCAAAATTATACTTGGCAGACTAACAAAGATTTCAGACGAGCAGCAACCTAAGGAACAAGCTGGGTTTCGCAGTAATTTTTCTACAGTTGATCATATCCACGTAGTAAGACAATTAATTGAAAAATGTAATGAATTTGAGAAAACTTTTTACATCGCGTTTATCGACTACAATAAAGCATTTCATTCCCTATCACACACTTACATATATGAGGCTCTACACAACCAAGGAATCAATAGTAAATACATAAACATCATAAAACAAATTTATGACAATAACATATCCAAAGTGAGACTGGAAAGCATAAGTGATGAGTTCAAAATAGAAAAAGGGGTAAGACAAGGAGACCCAATGTCACCCAAACTGTTCACAGCAGTTCTGGAAGAAATCTTTAGGAAATTAAACTGGGAAAGCGGAATAAACATAAATGGAAGTAACATGAACCACCTACGATTCGCTGACGACCTTGTCCTATTCGCAGAAAACCCAATAACCCTACAAAACATGATCCGTCAACTATTAATCGAGAGTAAAAAAGCAGGTCTAACTATGAATGTCACTAAAACTAAAATAATGACTAATAATCAAAAACCCCAGATCATAGTCGATAACCAAGAAATAGAGTATGTAGACGAGTACCTATACCTAGGACAAGTAATATCACCTAATCTACAAATGATCAGAGAACTGCAAAGAAGAATCAATAGTAGCTGGGCGAGGTAATGGTCATTGAAAGAAGTGATGAAGAATAATGCAATACATGTCTCTGCTAAAAAGAAAGTCTTTGATGCTTGCATTCTCCCAGTGCTCACATATGGCTGTCAAACATGGACATACACTAAAGACACTATTCAGAAACTGAGAGTGTGTCAGCAAAGTATGGAAAGAAGCATGTTAGGCATTACGTTGAGAGATAAACGCAGACTAACCGCAATCAGAAAAATAACAGGAGTACTAGATGTCATAAAGAAGGTAAAGACTTTGAAATGGAGATGGACAGGCCACATGATGAGGACCCCCATAGCAAAATGGACCAAAGATATCACCAATTGGCTTCCAAGGGGAACAAAAAGAAAAAGAGGAAGACCATTGAAAAGATGGGAGGATGACCTGCCTCAGGGGTGGAGGAGGTTCTCAAAGGATAGAACAATATGGAAAGAAATGGTGGAGGCCTATGTCAAAGGACAACATGACAAACCATAAACTGCCGATGACCATAAACTTATTTATTAACTGTAAAAACAATGTTCATGAATAAAGGCTATTTTTATTTTTATTTTTTATTTTATTTTATTTTATTTTATTCAGTGGCTACACAAGTTGCCTAAGTTAGTAATATACCAAGATTTAACACCACGGCATAGGGCGTAGTGTGGAAATGGCGTGCGTCGCCTTGCACTAATAATAAAATTTATCGTAGATCGTACTGCCCAATGCCCATTACCTACAGGTAATACATACATGGTACATGAATCCGCTAGGCCATACATTACACACACTATAATTTAGCTGTATGTATCCTACCTTTTCCCGCAATAACTATTGTACCGATTTGTATACCTACCTTTGCGGCTAGTAATAATTTTAAGAAT
Source organism: Calycopis cecrops (assembly GCA_001625245.1). Classification (NCBI taxonomy): domain Eukaryota; kingdom Metazoa; phylum Arthropoda; class Insecta; order Lepidoptera; family Lycaenidae; genus Calycopis; species Calycopis cecrops. The sequence goes on along the minus strand of LUGF01056637.1, from coordinate 90,134 downwards.
GCATATTACACAGATTTTTACCAGACAAGGAATTCTTGCTTATATAGCTGAGCTGTAGTGTTTCGTGAGGTTTGACTGAGCGCTACAATAAAAGCAAAACCATGCTCCAAAAAATAAAGTCGGTCGCCGAATCCAACTCGGATTCTTCGATCGGGAATTTAAAAGACTTATCGAAGATTTAAAAAGAGAAGAAAGCTTCTCGTCCAATATACCACAGTGCCAAAATAGACGGATCTTATCACTTAAGATTTTTAAATTATGTTTTTTATTTATAATATAATGTGGTACACAGAACTCGAGTTAGTAAGTAGTAGCATTTTCAACTCAAAACAAAAAGCTAGTCGCAAAACACTCGACGGTAGGTTATTCGTGACCCTCACCTCAGGGAATACAATGTACTATGTAATATATAATATATTTTTTTCTGTTGCAAATACAATATCAAATAGCTATTATATAAATGGCGTCTCAATGTCATGATATTTCAACCCCAAATCACTCGAACGTAATAAAAAAGAGTAATAGATATATCGAGTAGCAACTCACTCCGGCGAACCTTCCAGCTTGTTAACAATATCCCTCGCAAGCCGATCTTTGGCGGTTCTACAACACCCTTGCGAGTTGCGAATACAAAAGGGTCGGTTCTGGTATTTTCATTTGATATTTTATGCACATAATCCCAGGCTTTCTTAAGGTCTGATAAAATATCTGTGTATACATGTTACAAGTTAAGTTTTACTACGTCAGAAAGACGTGATTCCGTACTCACATTGTGAACCAGCGTATCTTTTATCATTCGTATAATAAAAGATACGCAGGTTCTTTTATCATTCGTAAACAAAACAATGATATCACTTATATAAGGTAAAACTATTATGAATTTAAGTCTATTCTAGTTAATATGACATTTGTGCTTATTTTATAACAAAAATTCAAACAATCAGTTGGAAGTTTTCACGGTGTGGTTTTTTAGCAACTTAGCAGTAAGTTTGTCTAAGAAATGGTTTGCGATGACAGCATACTGACATGTGTGCTCTTTACAAGACTGAGTTATAACAAAAAGTCAAAAAATATTACACTCCTTCTAAGACTGAGTTTGAAGGAGTGTAATACTTTTTTAATTTTTTGTCAAGAAAATCCAGTTTGCACACGTTGTTTATTTGACTATTCTCTGTTATTTCTTATATTTATAAGGCCAACTTTGGGAGATCCGTAGATTGAAGATTGTCTGCAGTAGATCGCTCGACCGGTGTGAAGAGAAACATGTTGCTAACCAGTATTAAAAATACCAGTCGTCATTTATATCACTCTGAAACCAATCTAATCGTTCGCCACATTTTACAAAGCGCCTTTCTGTATTTAGAGTTTTATTATTTAATCTGTCCCGGTCGGTAATAAAATTAGTTCGTAATTGATTTCTTCATTACCTGTGGCTGGGCTGATGTGACATTTGAATGTAATAAAATAGAATCGGGGCTTTTATGAGCAGTTAACCTTTGAGAGGGCACAGATCTATACCTTCATATTTATGGGTCTTTCGATCAATTTTGATTAGCGTCAATTATGTTTGTGTCCAAATAAACTTCCAATATAATTTAGATTACTGCGGGTTATTAAACGTAAAACAATCTATAACTAGCACTGATTTGAAACATTTATATTAGGTATAATTTTACACTTAGTTTGGTGTAAATGTTTCCAACTGCAGATAGTGAAGTATGTAACCGGTGGCTTATCAAGGTGGGAGGAGGAAGGAGGGCAACGCATCTGAATAGACTATGAATCTATCATACCTATATTGACATGAGGTTACAGTAGCACTAAGAACGCCTATCAAGCATTTTTTCTTAGTATATGGGTTAAACGAGTAGTCGGAGCCATCTTCATGACTATCGACGGCCATAGACATCCACACAGATGCTATACAGGTGCGTTGTCCCCCATCCTTCCCCTCCTTCATGGGCCACCAGGTAGTTACACACCGCACAAAACGTCAACAACACAGCGGTCACTTTACGCCGGTGTCGTGTAAGGGAGAGGTACCACCCTGACCCCAGTCGTGCCGGCCCAATTCGGCTGCATGCATGTAGAGTGGCACTACCTGTTACTCCGTAGTACAATTTATTTAGTAATAACCATCTAAGAAAACTCAAACGTTCTCAAACTTCTCTGTAACTTGTTAGACGAAAGGAATGCTTTTGTAACTTTCCTGGGATCGTATTGTTAACAAATAAATTGCCCTTTAAGGGAATGGCTTTGCAGTCTAAGAGTGTTAGTAAAAACGTATTTCGCTTGTACCACTTCTCGACGTAATTTAATTTTATCTTCACGATTTTCTTGTATTTAGGCACATTGGTGGTAAGTGTATTTGAAAAATTAGAACTATAATACAAGTACCGTCTTAATAGTACCACATCTTAATATATATAAATCTCGTGTCACAATGTTTGTCCTCAATGGACTCCTAAACCACTTAACCGATTATAATAAAATTCGCACACCATGTGCAGTTCGATCCAACTTGAGAGATAGGATATTTTTCATCCCGATATTCCCATGGGATCGAAAGTTACGCGGGTGAAACCGCGGGACGCAGCTAGCAGCTATACTATAAGTGCCTACAGTTAATCCGAAACTATTAAAAAAAAGTTTGCGACAAGTACCTACATACGAAAATACATTTTTCAAACCAATTAAATAGCGGAAAATGTAATCATGTTTTGTACCGGCTCATACAATCTAAGTGTGAAAAAACTTCAAAAAAATCATGTGGCTAAACTATTGTTCCGATTGATCTGATTTTCGTTGTGTAGCCTGGAAATGATACATTAAATATGTGGTTTCATTTAATGCCTCTCGCTTTTATCAACCTTGTATATAGATTATGTGTCTATTCATTTCGGTCATTAGATCGCATATTTGTATTGTCACAGTAACGCTTAGCCCTGTAACCTAGTGTCCCTATATTTATGTAACCTAATTTAAAATAAATGTCTAGTTCTGCGAAGATATGTATGAAAACAATATTGTCAATTGAAAGACGATGTCTATATCTTAGTTACATTTCCGTCTACGTCATCGTCCATGTCATGTTATTAATGAACATTACACTTCTTTATAGTAGTCGGTAAAAAGTGTCATAATATATTTATTTTTGGGCTTAACGAGTAACAGTCTAAAATATAGAAAGGTAGCGTTTGGCACAATTTGGGCATTTTTTTGTGCGAAACGACTACTAACCCACATTTATCACAGCACCAATTCAAGTAGTCTGTTGAGTCGTGTAGGAGACAAATCGTAACGAACTAATAGACTCACTTTTGTAGGTGAGGTGTCTGCATGAGAAGTGTATAGACCTAAACCTACCATAGCATAAACCTATATAAGGGTATAACTAAGCAAGTATTCAGGTAGATAAATCACAGTATTACACGATGTAATGTCCTATCTAAACACGTAAAGTTATTCCAAACCTCAAGGGTTGGATTCAATTAGTATTATGTGTATTTTGCAGGTACTACGGTTACACGAAGGTCTAAAACATCAAATGATTTGTTCAACACGCCAGTGGTAATTTTATAAAATTCTTGTAAAAGCACACACAATTTATTACTGCTAAAGGTGATGTAATTTAGCTTTGCAGTTATTTTTTTTATGTAATAGGGGGCAAACGAGCAGGTGATAGGCCCATAGAGGTCCATAAAAGCAGGTGCCTTTAAGACGCGTTGCCGGCCCTTTAAGAAAGAGGTATGATATTTTCTTGAAGAATCCTATAGTAGTACCGGGTCGGAAATACCGCGGGAGGCATCTGGTTCCAAAATACTGTGTAGAGCTGCAATACTATTATTGTGGTTACTTCACGGGTTTTAACACGATAAGACATTTAATAAAGGTACTAGTCAAAACATCGTATACCTTTGCTCGACGTTTCGACTGGGTTACACCAGCCGTGATCCCGAGCTGAGTCGGCTCACAATATGTGCAACGCGAAAGTCTGACACTCTTACCTACAATAATTATAGTAATTTGAGCTTGAGTGAGCTGAGTATGTTTCGCCGATTCTTCTCAGAACAGGGCTAGGGTTGAACCGGTGGTAGTTATAATTATTGACGTTCAAAAAGTGATTTGTACAATTCTATTTTGAATAAAAACGTTGTCATTTTTCGCGTGCGCGCGAAGACAATACATACAAATATTAGAATGTCATGTTAGAAGCCTTAGATCGCCTGACATGTCACAAATTGAAACCATGCTCTGTTTTAGCTCCCTGGTTGAAACGACGCGCGACGCTGTGACTGGCCTATAAAGAGCAGAACTTTGGGGAGCGGTGTGTAACTGTGGAACTGTGTGGACCACCTGTTACTTACGAATGACAAGTCAGACGAAGTTTTGTGCTCGATAAACGGAAGGACACACGACTGAACCTCAATAGAACTACTTCAAAACATCTGAAATTCACAGCTGCAAGAGACATTTGCACGGTCCATGTCATTAATGCTGTCGTTTAGACTATGTATATTTGTTTTGTGTGGATTTTTGCAAATAGACACGTTCTTTCTTTCTTTCAACCATCATCATCATCAGTGATTTTAAGAGGAGTTTTATGACGTTGGAAAAGCTGTTTTGCTGAGGCATTTAGGTACCTCAGTAAATCAGTAAAACAGATATCCCAGCTTTTGGATGTTTGTAGGTTCGTTCGTCGAAAACCGTCAGTTATACCGGGCCGCCGGCAGACTGTCATCAGCTTCTGAGAAGGGTACTTTTCGGGGAATGTCAATAGCCAACTAAGTACGTAACGCCTTTATATTTTACTATTGTCATTTTTAATTTTTACCCGCTTAAGAACCCGGCGAATTTGCGCCTGCATAGATGCTGTATCGCGATTTAGCGACTCTCTGCGATGGTCGTGTGACAGTATCGCGATCTCGCGACTGCATTTGAATGTTAATTGACATACATTATTGACGAAATCGCCGCTTCTGGAGCTTTAAAGTGTGTGCTCTCCGCGTCTATTCACAAAGTGAATAAAGTGACGCACGTCGCCGCGTCTAAAAGTCTCGTGTGCTGTCACCTTAATAGCTAAAGCCGCGTACAGACATCGCGAGTCGTGCGTTGCGAATGGTTCGTCACGCAAGCAACGCAAACAACCACGCACGGCGTTCGTCAGTTGTTACGCAAATAACACATATTCGTCCACACGGAGCGCACGACTCGCACCGAAGCGGTGTATGGTAGGTACACGATGGTCGTACGATGCCAATGCTCACGGTGAGCACACTCGTCCACACAGCACGAGGCATGCCAGACAAACCATTCGCAACGCATGCTTTGCAAAGTCTGTGCGCGGTTAAACAAGGGTTCATGTCATTCAACTGGAGAGTCCACTATAACATTGTGTACTGCGCAATTGATATGTATAAATATTTATTGCAATATGGATAAATTCTAAATCATTCCAGATATATGTTAAAAGTTTATTTTAACTTCTTTTCATACGACGAGCGTTGAACAAAAGTGATAAAGCATTATATTATAGCAGACGAAAACTCAAATACACTTCTATTTTCATTTTATCTGCAAATATCTTGAATTGTATTTGCTTATATCTCGTCTGTCATTTGTATATTTACACAAATTATATTATATGATTTACTACACTTATTTTCACCTGAAATTTATCCCAAGGAAACTGAATGAGGAAGCAGGTGTAAGAGAGTAACGCATCTGCATAGCCTTGGTTGTGTGGATGTTTAAGGCGTCGATAGTCAATGAAAGACGGCTCGTTTGCCCCCTGTTTCATAAGAAAAAAAATCTGGTAAAGAATAATTACCTACCCTAAAAGTATAGAGCGACATGCAACGTTGCTACATTCCCACAATTACATCTTGATTAAATAATATACTTTGTTGCTTTCCACTTATAATTTTAATTACATGAAATACGACCCGATTAGATAAGTCATCATAGGATATACCTTACTTATCGAAAAAGTATAAATAGTGAAGATAAAAAAGTAATTAGAACATACCTAATATGAATTTTCATTAAGAAAGAAAGAAAGAAAGAAAAGTTTTTTATTCAAAATAGAATTACAGGAATTACTTTTTGAACGTCAACAATTAAATCTACCACTGCACCGGTTCAACCCTAGCCCTGTCCTGAGAAGAACCGGCGAAACAAACTCAGCGGGCCTCATGTTGTGATTATATATTATGTATATATGTGATTGAAGAAATTACAAAACATTTCATCAACGATATTTCCACAATAGTTTAAAGTAATCAAGTGTCACACACACATGCTCATTATTTTGGAATAGCGACGTTGTTTAAGTAAATGTGACATAACCTCAATTAAAATTAAATTTCAGATAGTATTAAATAGGATTTTTAGCTTATTTCGGTAATAAGCTAAAATCCTACTTAATACTTTAATTTAGGGGATTTTAGAGCAACTCGAGCTTATTATAAATTATAACGTATAAAACAGAGGGTGCTGCCGTAACCTTTGTTTTTTGACGAAATGTAGACTATTTTTGCTTTATCTTACATTATTTTACTGTAGAACAATATTTTCCAGGACAATAGTGTGTAAAATAAGCATAGGAATATTGTTTAATGAAGTATAAAGCTGGCTGCGTTCAGCCACCTATTTAGATAAAAGGATTAACTGGGACAGTCATTATAAAGTAATTGGTTGCTGCATCATTTACATATTATTTACTAATGAGTTTTCGGAGTACGGTCAGCTTTAATAATTAATCTTTTCCCCGCTGGAAAGAGATATTAGAGCCACAGAACACACGCGACTGGCGACTTTGCGACAGTCGCGATGCAGTCACACGATTTTGCGACTCTCTGCGGACTGATCGCAGTAGAGTCGTGCGACAGTGTGGGACTCTCGCGACTGCATTTAGACGTTAATTGACATTAATTGACATACCTTAGCGAGTAAGTCGCCGAATCTGCCATTTTGAAGTGTGCGCTCCCCGCGTCTAGCCGCTGTATTCAGCGTCTAAAAAGCGTCTAGACGCCAGTCGCCGCGTCTGAAAGCCGCGTGTGTGCTGCTGCCCTTAACGCCAGCAGTTTTTTATATCGTTTGCGGGAGCAGTGCCCAGCGCCGGGTTAAGCTCTGGCGGGGCCAGGAGCTTGGCGTTGATAAGGAGCCCTTTTTATTGGCGATAAAATTGATTTTAAGGCAGGTTTTAGTGTCACGCGGGCCGTCAGTATGGATCCCTCCGTTTTTTTTTATGGTATAAGGGGGCAAACGAGCAGTTGTAGCCATTTTCATGACTTCCGACGCCCATAGACATCTGCATAGAGACTATACAGATGCGCTGCCCCCCTTTCTCCTCCCACCTCCATAGGCCATCGGGTACTTACACACCGCACGAAACGCGACAGCACAGCTGTCACTTCACGCCGGTCTCGTGTAAGCGAGAGGTACCTCCCCGGTCGTGCCGGCCCAATTCGGCTGCATGCAAGCACGCAGTGTGGCACTACCTCATACAAAACTCCGTGCGGACTGATCCGTACTGATCGTCCGCGTATGTCGTTTTTAGTGTTGTCCTGACCTCCGCAGTGTACAGACGCACGCAATGCATCCAATGTGGCGGGTGTTAATAGTAACCGCCCTATATTACATAGGAAAAAATAAGAAATTATAGCGAATTTCGTTTCCTTCTATAATATTTTCAAAGAGGGCGTCAGTAATGTCCTCCCATGCTTTATTTCTCGCGTCTTTGTTTTTGTATAGTGGATCAGAGGCATCCCACAAATATCTCCTCAAACGAACTTCATCGATCACTCGACTCGTGTCAACATCGCAATATTCACGACTCTTCATGACTGTACTGCGCTGACGCGCGCGCTCCGCACGATACTAAAACGCTCGCTGCAGGCAGAGGCGCGCGAGCACCGCTCCGCGCGGACAGCTCCGTGGCACGGACGCGCCATGCGGACGGCTGCGGAGCTGTCCGCGCGGACGGTCGTCCGTACGGACCCGTCTGCATTACTCTAAAACGCTCCGTAGCTTTAATACAAATCGGCATGCACGGAGCGATCCGTACTGACGGTCCGCGTGACACTAAAACCAGCCTAAGGCCCTTAAGCCTTACAGGGCCCGGAGGTGCAGCTTCATATCTTTGTCTGAGATGGGATTCAAACCTAGGATGTAAGGAATCCTGATCTATGCTTACCTAGATAAGTGTAATTTTCCACGTTACGTACCTACGTTACTTATTAACCGTATTGTGTTTCTGCCGGCCCGGAAGTCGTACTCTTGACGTGGGAGTAGGGTAAAGACGAGCACTTACTCGATTATTTTTTTCCCAACAATCTCGCTAGAAGAGCAATAATCTCGCTAGCTCAAGAAACTTAGTACAATTTATTACTTAATTTTATTGAGTTAGAGATACTACAATGTGGGATTATTTCTAAGCGTATATATGATACTCGATTTTTTTATAGTATAAGGGGGCAAACGAGCTGTCGGAGCCATGGACCCTACTTCTAACACGATGAGGTTTTCCTTTTACTATTGTAGTAAAAATGTAGTAAAAGGAAAACCTCATCGTCAAAATTGTCTAAGTGTAAAAAAAGATTTATATTTTAAAATTTGGTTACACGCGTTAAAAAAGTCACTTTGACTACAAGTATATTTTTAATCATAATTCATAACATTTAACTCAGGTACTAAAAGGGCGCTATTTTAACCCTCTTAAAAATAGACATTTTTTCGGACATCACTAACCTTTGTTCTTTCTCAAAATCTTTATAACATTTTGTTTCGTTTTTTTTGCATAAGCTTTAATAAGTTCGTATTTTTCTTCTCCCAGCGCTGACTTAATAAGCTTTGTTAGTATTAAGAAAACATCGTCGTTACGGAGTCAGTGAATAGCGAACGAGGCTGAAACTAGGTTACACCGCCAGGGTCCGAGTGAGCAGGTAACTGCATCAGCACCATCAGCGACTGCGGGCTCAATGGAAAATGATTCTAGTGATAAACGAATCTTTTTATGTGAAAAAACAACCATTTTTCTCTTTATCCTTTGTATAAAGCTTAATTTTGTCACGTCCTTGAACGCCAATAGATACAGATATAAGGACAGAAACCTGGACTGTAACGAAGCAATTCAGCAGATATCTTAATAATTATAGAACTAGTCAGGTGTTACAAAATATATATACAAGGTTACTCAGGTGCGCGAGTCAATGTTGGCTTCAGCCATCAACAGAGTGTGCTGATAATATTACCGAACCAGCTGATTTTATTTTACAGTTTAAAGAGGAAAACTATTGACAGTAACTGTGACATACCTGGGCTCTCCCTTAGCCCTCTTCATAATGGCCCGCTGAGTAGTGAGTTTGCTTCTCCGGTTCTTCACAGGACAGGGATAGAGTTGAGCCGTTCGTAAATGTAATTGTTTACGTTCAAAAAGTAATTTCTTTAATTCTATTTTGAATAAAATCTTTTTATTTTCATTTTCAATGAGTCACGGAAAACTCATATACCTCATGTGTCCTTCTTTAAGTATTTTAACCGAACCCTCCGGCCTCCACTGTACTTACTACAAAGCTGTTAGTGCTATGGTATGCGAGAGACCGGTTACACTTCCTAATACGGCAATTCTGCATATAAAGCAGTAATTAATATTACCTACACAAAAAGAAAACCAATCAAACATCCTTAAAACTGAAAAAAATCTTATTAGAAGTCGTAATCACAGTCATAGTAATTAATAATATAATCAAAACCTTCTCAGTATGCCAAATACTTTTATGAAAAATGTATGCTCGACTTGGCGGGGGCACTGCCGTGCCCCCAGATCAAAATAAGTTCAGCCAAATGCGAGATATTTGTGGACTTACATACATGTACATGTAGATACCTTCTACAGGTATAGTTCTGATCTAGCTTCCTTTTTGAAGTCAGATCAAAAATCTACCCATAAATAAAATAAACCAACTGCATACAAATGTGTTTGAAAACAACGAGTTCATTTTCAAGATGGCCGACTGTAAGTGCACTTTACTGAAGGCTGTAACGGAGTTTATGGAGAGCATAAAGCGCGGCTTTGTATATTCTATATCAGGGATGGTGAACTAACGGCACGCAACAGAATTTTTCGATTTTTTTTCTGGTAAATAATGAGTTATCAGTTGGTAAACACTTTTTATTATTTTTCCAGTTATCACACAGTCAAGATTATTTGTTGGTACATAATTAAATATGTTTTTTTAGAAAATTAGCACGTATATGGATAAAGGATCTCCTACCCTATTCTATTTCAATAGACTGGCTGTCTCTCGCTAGATTCGACAGCGCAAAATTATTTATCATTGTCGTTCACGAGGGAAGATATTTTTCAATACCAGGTAGTATAAGCTAACACCCGGCGTAAAGTGACAGCTGTCGCGTTTCGTGTGATGTGTGAATAGCCGGTGGCCCATGGAGGACGAAGGAAGGCAACGCATATACCCTCTGTATACTGTCTGATATGATATGTAGTTGTCGGTGGTCAAATGGCTTCGATTGCTCTTTTGCCTCCCTATACTACAAAAAAAAGTTTTAGCGGGACTTGACATGGCGTGGGTAGGCTTATTTAAGTAAATATTTTATACTTCTTAGTGTATCGTTTGAGAAATCTGTCCTGTATATATCAACTGTCACTCAGATGCCCGAGTTACTTAGACAAAGTACCTAAGTGAAATGCTTAAGTGCTTTGTCTAAGTGCTTACCTAAGTTAGTAGGATATTAACAATACGCCGCGCCGCTCTGAAGGCTCTATATATAAGGACACAAGATAATGTAATAAGTAAATAAGAGGCGGCTTGCTGCATTCCCCCCTAAAACTATTTAACGGATTTAATTTAATTCGGCAGTGATAAGTCTGGAAAAATAAAAATATAGATCAAAATGGAAAATGGACAAAACCCTAAAATATAATGGTTTCTCTGGGAAAAGATTATGTGCGGGTAAAACCGGGGGCACAGCTAGTCACGACTTCGCACTCTATTTGCCATTGCTAATCACAGTTGATTTTAAGTTATTAAAAAGGAAAAAAAGCACTAGATATAAATCATGTTACGACATGTAATATCACTAATGTGCTCGACAGCTGTCTCAGTTGCTGTACAACTAACGTAGTGCGTGCGAAACATTCTCTATAGTATACGTATCGGACTACTTACTTCAGTCAGCTCCTGATCGCAGCAGGTGTAAACCAGCCGAAACGTCGAGTTAAGGTATATTTTTCGCTAGTGCCTTTTAATAAATATTTTATCGTGTTAAAATACCGTACAAAAGCTACCAAGAATAATATATAAATAGCACAAGAATGTTATATTAATTAATGTGCATGTATGAACAACTGGCAGCAGAGGAGTTAGCCAACTTTGAACATAGATAAAATTAACATCGCATGGCTATTATGAAGGGTATTAAAAAGTTCCGCCATACTCCGCGGATTAAGTAGCTCGACTGGGATAAAATGTTTTTACGACTAGCCGTTGTTATGTAAAATGATCGTTAACGGCTTCATATTGTTGATGGACAAAGGTTATTATGATGGGAAATGGAAAGGACAAAGTTCATGGCACTATGATACGGCGGCCATCTTTGTAAAGACTAGCCTATGACCGCACAGGACAACTCATGGTGCACAAGTGTGTACGGTAAGAAGTGGGACATATCCCCATTGCCTCTCCCTGATGATGGCTTTCGAGGCACGGGAATATGTTCTTTTTCATTGCACAACAGGGCAAACGAGCAGCCTTGAATGAGTACCGACGCTTGTAGTATATCCACATAGTTATAACGTAGACG
>LUGF01056637.1:16179-39950 GCA_001625245.1 Calycopis cecrops | reverse complement strand
CTATGGGCATCTGGAATCAGCAAAAATATTCGACTGCTCATTTGTCCCCTTGTGGAGTAAAAATTTAAGAAATGAAGATGAATTTATCTTTACCACATAAAATGCATATAACGGAGTAAGTTCGAGTAAGCAATATGATAAACTGAAAATTGTTTGCGAAACTTGCCCGTAGCGTCGTAGCGTCGTAGCCCAGTTGGCACTACGCCAGGGGTCATCGACCGCACGTAGAGCCACGAATACTACACACGAGTGTACACAAACTTTAATTCAATTCTACAACTGAATTTCACAACATTATCTTTAACACAACATTTTTTTTCTTTGAAAAGAAAGAACAAAAAGTTACATTATAATACGAGGTAGTGTCACACTGCATACTTGTATGCAGCCAATTGGGCCGACACGACTGGGGTTCCTCTAGCTTACGTCAGACCGGCGTAAAGTGACAGCTGTGCTGTCGCGCTTCGTGCGGTATGTAAGTAGCCGGTGGCCCATAGAGGTGGGAGGAGAAAGGACTGCAGCGCATCTGTATAGCCTCTATGCGGATGTCCATGGCCGCCGCTGGTCATTAAAATGGCTCCGACTGCTAGTTTGCCCCCTTGTACCATAAAAAAAATTGACAGTCTGTTGTAGAAATTCCCACATTACACAATGTTATTTTTTTTTTGTGAAATAATCTGATGGTAAATTAGTAGCGATGGCTTTTAGGGGCAAACAAGCAGGGGCCTTGTGATGACCGCCCATAGACATCCGCATAGTTATAATGCAGGTGTGTTGCCTTCCTTTTAATGGGCCATTGGAAACTCGCACATTGCACGAAATGTGACAGCGTAACTATCATTGTAAATATATACATAGTATCATGAGAGTGAGAGGTACCCTGGGCGTGCCTGCTCAATTCAGCTGCAATGCTACACGGCACCACCCCTTGCTATCATACTGTACTAATAATATGAATGCAAAAGTTGTTTGTTTGTTTGTTTGTTACTCCTTCACGCTGAAAAACTGCTGAAATTTGGCACACACATAGAGGGAATTTGGATTAACACATTTTTGGTTTTTATCCCGAAAAAATTATTCTATGGATCACTTGGGATGATTTTCTATTTTCCACGGGATCGAATTTACGCGGGTGAATCCGCGGGGCGCATGAAATCCACGCGAGCGAAGCTGCGGGCGAAAGCTAGTAAAACTATAAGTCCAGGAACAGGTTGCTGCATCGCAGCAGAATGGCGTACGACCATGGATGTACCTCTCGAGCATGTGCTACCGTCGCAAAGTGTCAGCTCGCTGTGCGGAGTCGGAGTCTCCGGTGGCCTCCCTAGAAGACATGCAGATTGCAGGTGTATCCCACCAGGAGGGGAGCACTGTACAATTTCTGTACGGATGTTTATGGGCGTCGGTATTCAAAATCTCCGACAACTCTTTGCCGCATTATAATAAGTAGTACGATAAAAATCAGATCTCGGTCGCCAGCTATCACATTAATATTCCATACATTTTGATATCGCGCTCCCCGAGTATAGCACGCATGAGGCACTTCTTATTAAACATAAGTCGCGCACTTCCATTTATTCTAAATCGAATAAATTTTATATAAACAGCCCATAAATTTTCCGCTCCGCTGTATAAAGCGAGATTTCCTTATACTCCACGGGGATTTCCAAATATTAAAGCACTTGAGATATTAAAGCATAAATACAACTTCTACAATATTAGTTTTAGGATATTAAGAATTTGATTGAGTAAATTTCACAAATTTCTAAAATGTGGGTTACGTTCCTTATAGTTTGAGGCAGTGCTAGAGCTGCGTTGGAATCACTTCCACTATTCATTTGCAGTTTTTACTAACACTAACACTAAAAAAAGTGTGAACCAGCCATCCATAGAATACTAGTGATTCCGAACGCGGTCAAAAGCGTAAGGACAACAATTTATTTAATTAGGATAAAATAGTTAAAAGTTTGATGTTATTCCAAATTACAGTCTGAACTTAAAATCCATCCAAATCCATTCAGGTGAAAAAGCTCATACGGACAGGCCAACAGGTGCTCCTTGTTGGCCTGTCCGTACAAGCTTTGTCCCTGGGACTCAACAAGGCTTCTATTAAAAAAGCCGATGCATCTATCGGGAATATTTCGTATTCCGGACTAAACTATTTTTTTTATGTGCCGGTTGCACAACTAGGTTGATTAACGTTTGCTGTGAAAGAAAACAATGTGGAGGAAAATCACAAATAATGTATGTATGTGAAAGAGTGACCTCACCAATATGCTCTGGGCTTCTATACATTCTTCTATAACCTAGTGGCAACTGAAGCTCATGTGCACAGCGGTTAGGACTTCGCGGGGAATATAAAGATACACACATCTCACAATAAACTGATCAATGTTTGAAAAAGTTTCTAGGCTGTATATTTAGGCAATCTCTACTACAAAGAGCGAGCATCAGGAGTACTATATCTTATAATTTAATAGTACGTAACCTTCCTATTATAAATATGTGAATTAATCACCTCCTGCAATAGAAGGCCTCTTAAATATTCCATTAAATAATATTATACAATATGTATTTGCGCTTTAATATCTTAAGCGCTTTAATATTTGGAATTCTCTGTGGGATATAAACAAATCTCCTCGTATTATACAGCGCAATACTCGGGGAAGCCTGTGTTGTTTATATAAGACTAGGTTTTATCCGCGGCTTCGCTTGCGTCCGTATTTTTTTTCCATAAAAAGTATCCTCGGTCCTTTCTAATACTTCTAAGAATACATGTACAAAGTTTCGTGATGATCGGTTGACTAGTTTTGACGTGAAAGCGAACAAACATTTATTATATGTAGGGATCAGTGTGTCACGAAGCTAATTCCCTAATCATGTTATGGACACATACATAGGTAACGTGACGTCACGTGTCCGATATCGGGACATAAAGGTGGGCTCTCGGCGTGACGCAGGGCGGAGTATCGATCCGCGCCGAGCCCCCGTGTGCGAGCCCCATGGTAGACAGGACCACGTCTCAGCTGCCTGGCGGAATTTTATAGTAGCTACTACGAATGATTAAGATATATCCGGAATCTAACTCTATTATATCTATGTACTCTTCAGATTATGTGAAGCTACAGAGAATAATGTGGGCTGCTAAGTTTATAAGAGGTAATTACTACACCTTATAATGAATGGCAACTGACTATCAACGCCCGTAAAGAACCTAACAGTAACGTATTAACATAACAATTGGTTCCCCCTTGCTCCATTTCACCGCATCCCATCCACACATAGCGTGAAACGCGGTTTATCCATTACCAAGCGACATCTGATGACAATCAGGCTGGCGCGGTAGTGCAGGGCTCGGATAAATGGAGCATGTTTCGCCAGGGGTTGCGGGTTTGAATCATGCCTTGGTCATGGATTCAATCTATGTAATGTATTTCTATAATAAAAATCTTAAATTTATAAAACATATTAAATATATTTCGTTGTCTAGTACCCGTAAAACAAATCCTTACGGTACTTAGCACGGGGCTAGGCTAACGTGGTGTGTAAGGTCTAGAGATATTTATATATATATATATATCTTGGCATCATACCCAAGGCCTATATACAGCTGCGAATAGATAGTTGATGATACTGACGACTAAAACTAATTAGTAACGCAAAATTCAATATAGCACGTAGGACAATCGTACACGTGACTAGCCCCGAACTATTTATATTAATTCTCAGTGAGACCTTTGATTATCGAGTGTGGCAGGAGCACGTGACCTTTAGATAGATTTATTTACGTCTCTCATTAAGTTATGTGCAATACCTTCACAAAGCGATAGTATTTTCAATTTGACGCCCGTCTAGAGAGATCCCCAGAACTTATTAAGTTATTGATTAACTTTTATTAAATCTAAATGACGACGTGGTTCCGAATTTCTAATACCTTTTGACTAGAACTCGGTGGTTCAAAGAGAAACAGCAAAGACAAAGCCTACATTCCTCGTCGCTAGATTCAAGAGCGTTATTCGAACATAATATACGTAAATATCATGAGTCATAGAGGATGGGTATAGACTAAAATTAACTATTATAACATATTATGTTTGGAAGGTTTGAGCATATGATAACATAATAAAAAATAATTATTATATATTTTACCTACTAGCTGCAGTTGTATGCATTGTCGTACCAAACGAATTGGATGCAGAATAATAGATCGGAACAAACAAAAAGTTGAAACATTATGTACCTATTCCTTGACCTTAACATAATATATACACAGATAATATTATTGGTCTAGCCGTTTCGGAGTATTTTGGGTTACGTGACACGAGAATTTTGTACATTAATATTAGGAAATGTAACACTTATAAAGAATTCACGTGGTGGTTCTGTTGGCTTGAATATGGCTAGACTCATTACCGGGTGTCTAGATAAAAGATTAGAATAGTATTAGCTCTCTATCGTTGGTCTTGATCTAACTTCGTTGGAAAAGGGATGCTCACAATATGTATGTACCTAGATGTTAATAATAAAAATACAAAATACGAGCACAAAAATATACCCAAATTAAAAAATCACAAAACATCGACATTCCAATCTTAGCAATACATTTCTACCTATACTAAAGTCATTCCGACTCGAAATTGTATTTTTGTGTTCAGTCTCTGATAAATTGACGACCCGCCTGCGAACATTTCGCCCGTTTGATAATTTTAATGTCGCCCTATTGAGTGCCCCCTCGGCCACGCCGAGTGGATTGCTCCAATTTACTTCGGCTTTAAAGGTTTCTATAAATATATTTTTTTCCGTCCTTAAACCCGTCACAGTTTTTATCAGATATTGCTTGCTGCGTTAAAGAATCGATAAAGTGTGTGCTGTACCAGCTGACATTCATGTTATAATCTTAAGCATCTGTAAGTCACTGCAAGCCGCTGTTTTCACAGCCGTTTAAGAACATAAAATTTATAATTTTATTTATATAATTTATGCAGCAATTGAGCAGTCAAAGTCTAATAACCGTCGCCAATGGACATCCATACAATTGCTACGCAGCCGATATTTATATTTTTGAAATTCCTTTGAAATTATATGTGAACACAATAACATTTTCAAAATAAGTAAAAACAAATTGGCCCATGAGGGGATCGAACCCGCGACCTTCGCGTTATTAGCACGACGCTCTAACCAACTGAGCTAATGGGCCGCTGAGGTGTCTTCACAATAAATCAAATAAAAAAAAACTCACACTGTCCAAAAGACCATTGTTAAATGATAAACATTTTACCAAATTTACATTGGCAAAATATTCGCGTAAGCTTTGAAAAATAATAAATTAAAACGTATATATGAAGAAGAAGAAAAGAAAGTGAACAATATATCGTTATTAGCATATTTACCAAATTTCACCTTCCCTGAAGCCAGTCCGAGTTAGACACGGGCGACTAAGGAACCAAATGGATATGCAGAAAAGTTTCTTTAGTTTCACTATCAATCCCTTTCACTATCAAACGAAAGCCGTAGCCGTCTTTTACACACACTATAAACTCAAATGTCAAACTCATCATGCTATCAGGGATTACCATAATCGATTTATGATTATGATCCAAAACGATTATGATAATTACCTATTGATTAGGAACTACTCGTATTACGACAGCTCTACATATTAATTACCTACTGACTTAAATGGTATTGGTTGTAAAGGACTGGTATGTTAGAGGTCGATGTTAAGATAAAGGCATAATTGGTGTATGTATCAAAAAATGGAAGCTGAATTTGACCTACTTTTTACTACAGTGTTGAACTGAAATCTGACATACATATTTAAATTGGATGACAATGCATTATTATGACCAACAATCTGATTTGATGATGGAGACGGAAGGAAGTCAAGGGAACTCTTCAATAAAATATCGCTCTCAAATTGTCAAGCAAGCAATCAAGTTGATTGTTTTTTGACAAGGACTTTACGACTAGATAAAAATCAAGGTCTAAAGACGTAGGTGCGAGGTGGACATAGAAAGTATGAAAAAAAATTTGAACCCTTGACCTTCAGACCTAGATTGTACGCAGGGACTGGTGAGAGAGCTAGAAGGTGGTCTATGGGGACTAGAAGAAATGTCCCCTAAGGCCCTTGTCGAAAAGTGGAGAGGGACTCGAATAAAAGAACATTTAACGACGATTTAAGGAGGTATACTTCTATTGATAATTTTCGCCAGACACTATTAGTTAATGGGAATATATAATAATATGGGAAAATAATTTAATGGGAATAAATTAATTAGTATTTTCCATCTCTGCGCTGCAATGTATGAAAATGTATTTTTTTTGTCATGAAAATCATAGTAGGCTCTATCTAAAGAACACGTCACTCGACGTCAGAATTCTTTTTTGTTTATAGCATAAGGAGGCAAACGAGCATTAAGCAGATGCGTTGCCCTTCTAGCATCCCCCCTTCCCAATATATTAATATATAATAATATATTTATTATATATCAATCTCTGTATATTAGTTATCAGAAACTTTCGAACTAATTCCAAGTTGGTTGATGACGAAGCTAATGCGGAACACGCTTTCAAAAACTCGTGCCTTTGATAACGTTTCGCTTTTCCTAATGCTCTAATTCATGAAGATACGACGTAGGTAATACGAAGCGCTTTTCCTGAAATATGTTCATTGATAATCTCATTCATAAACTCACGGGGTGCACGGTAGGTCTCCGCCTGAAATGAAAGCAAAAAAACTCACGTAATTTGAAACGTATGTAACGTTTCAAATTACGTGAGTATGTATATGTACGTGGATTTTTTTTTATAGTATAAGGGGGCAAACGAGCAGTCGGAGACATTTTCCTGACAACCGACGCCTATAGACATCCGAACAATTGATATATAAATGCGTTGCCCACCACTCAACTCCCTCTTACATGGACCACCGGCTACTTTTACACACCGCACGAAACCCGACAGCACAACTGTCACTTTACGTCGTAGCTGTGTAGCCAATATTTTTATGTAGCTTGTGCAGCAGCATTTCTCTAATAAAATATAAGGAGGTAAACTAGAAGTGGGAGCCATTTTTGAGACTACCGACGCCCATAGAGATCCGCATAGAGGCATGAGCCACCGGCTACTCACACACCGCACTAATCACGACAGCACAGCAGTCACTACGCCGATATTGTGGAAGCGAGAGGTACCTCTTCGGTAGTGCCGGCCAAATACGGCTGCAGCAAGCATGAAACATGACACTACCTCTTATTTATGATTTATCTGTATTGCTTTTACTGTCTATAATGTGCGCAATAAAGAATATTTTCATTTCATTTCATTTCATTATCTACTATATTATATGTACAACTATAACACCAGTTAATTTAATACAAGTTAGTAGTAGGTTTAGGCTATGTTCGCGTTATGTAGAAAACATAGGTACGTTTTACGAGATGTAATTTTGTTTTTATATTATTTACCTCATCCAAATCCAGTTCAGTACTTTTTAAGTGGATGAATGCAAAAATAGTGTAATGTACATTTTCATTTACAAACTTATACATTTTTGTCTACTGTCACTAGAGATCCCGAAGAAAAAGAATGAAGATCGAAAATCGATGTAAGTGAAACTTTTTTGCAATTAAAAACCAAATGTCGTACGACAGTTATGTCATCGTAAGTGAGGTGTATTTACGAGTATTTACGTTTTAATTTATGTAGAGTTTTCTTGGATTTTTTTTTCTTCAACTCATGCAAAAGACAGAAACTTTATCAATAACTACGTGTATATATGAATGTGTCAAATGCATGATAGTGTGTGGAAAGTTTTATTTATTAAATTAAAGTACTTTATAAACATTATAATTAAATAATACACTCTTTTGCAAAAAAAAACGGGCGGTTTTGATTTTTTTCTTTCCTGAAAACAATATGATACAAAAAAGGATTTAAGTCTTCTTAATATATTACTGGCCGGTCGTAAATGTGTCATGATGCCAAAAATGTACATTCGAAATTCAAATTTTTGACTGATCTTATTTTAAAAAGAATACCAATTTTTTGTACAAATTCTGGCGGGAATCAACGAAAGTTGCTGTTGTCTTTGAATAAGTTTTAGGCTATTTTTATTGGTTTCGTTGAATTAGCTGCTTATAGAGACATTTAAAATTATTGTTTTTAATGGTTAGTGGTCTGGATGATGGCAGATAAAATTGTAAGATCCAGCAAAATTATTGCTTTACTTGAAGAGGGCTGTAGCCAATGTTATGTGGCTCAAAGGCTAAATGTAAGTCGTTCAACAGTCCAAAGAACCTGGCAGCGTTATCAAGAGACGGGTTCCATGAAAAGAAGGCCTGGATCTGGAAGAAAACCATCCACTGAACCAAGAGATGATCGTTTTCTGGTGAGTCAAGCTTTGAGAAATCGCAAATCTTCGTATTCGGACCTCAAGAACAACCTTGAAGACGTAAGAAATGTGCAAGTTAGTCTATGGACGGTCAGGAGGAAGCTTCTCTCTGCCAACTTACACAGTCGTCGCCCCGCCCGCGGTCCCAAATTACTCCGTGAGCACCGTGACTTCACTTTGCTCAAAATTGTGTATCATGGACTCAAGAGGATTGGGATAGGGTATTGTTCTCTGATGAAGCCAGGATATCACTTTATGGTGAAGATCGACGTCGGCGAGTGCTGCGAAGACCAGGGGAGCGTTATGCAGAGGTCTGCTTTGAAGAAATAACGCCTTACGGTGGAGGCTCTGTTATGTTTTGGGCCGGGATAACCTCTTTAGATCGTACAGAGTTAGTCTTCATCGAAAACGGCACATTAAATGCACATCGCTACGTGACGGAAATTCTTTCACCTCATGTACAACCCACATTAGCCGTTCTTGGCGAAAATTTTTATGGATGACAACGCTCGTGCCCACCGATCAGGCGTTGTAGGCGCTTACATGATGGAGGTCGAAATCCGTCGTTTGGATTGGCCAGCTCGAAGTCCCGATCTCAATCCTATTGAGCATGTTTGGGACCTTCTCAAGCGACAAGTGAGATCAGTGCAGCCGGCTCCACAAACCATAACAGAGCTAAAGAATGCGGTCACGGCGGAGTGGGAACGTATTCCGCAGGAAACCATAAGGGATATACTGGCCAGCATGCCCACGCGAATGCAAGCTGTGATTTCAGCAAGAGGGGGTCACACACCTTATTAATCTATTCAATGTTTTAAAGTAAAACTTATTTTTTACAATTAAAATTAGTTTTTCATTTTTTACTTACAGGGCAGGTGAACTACCCCTGTTTTGATTTTTTACATTTTTCTTACCAATCCAGTCAAAACGTTACGCTAGATTTCACAAAACGATTCTACTAACTACCTACCTAAAATCACCAAATAACGTAATAATAATCACCTGTTTGATTATTTGCTTAGGTGCCCGTTTTTTTTGCAAAGGAGTGTAATAATAATATTTTCGTAAAAATGTACCCGAAGGTTTTGCTTCAGGTCTTATTATATAGATTAGTAAATAGGAAAAGATAGACAATAATGTTTTAATTACGTTTTTACCGCCACCGCACGAATCACACAGCGCAGCTGTCACTTTACGCCGGTACCGTGCAAGCGAGAGGTGCCTCCCCGGTCGTGCCGGCCCATCGGCTACATGCATGCATACAACGGGCACTAGCACTTACAAAGGGTAACTCAGTTGTCATTGTTTAACTCAATAAAATCCTAAGCTGTGAGTCACTACGTCTCAATTTATCTCATCTATTCTACAATCTGGGCATTCAAACCTTATCGCCCCACCTAAGGCTTGATTGCAATTATAAGACAATTATTTACTTTGACTCCACTAATGTGTTTGCACAGATATAGTCCCACCATTTTTGGTGAGGACCCACCCAGCAGATAGTGGTTTTATCTACATTTGTCTTTGGAAATGAGCTCACTTCGGAGTTGCATTCATAACGTCATCATGGTAAAATGTTAAAATGCTCAGGTTTTGTGTTATTCTAGTTTTATTGTATTTAGTTGTGTGTGTGACTCCTGGGATCGTTGATGGGTGAGTAAAATATAATTGTGATGTAGCTGTGACCTACAAACATACAAACCAAGCAGCAGATTTTGTTGATATTCTTGATATTTGACTCCTAAAACCTCACTCATGCCTATAGTAAGGATGACGGTCAGGCATTTCTTAATTTATTATCTCTACTAGATTTTGTGAACGAATGAATAAACTGGAAATATTATCAACCACGATCCTTAGGTATTCTTAACAAGATGACCTCTGGCAAATGGTGGAAAGAAATATAAGAAAGTCTAAATAAAAAAAAACTGCCAAAACCACGATGGCCGAAGTAGGTACCTACATAATTGGAGAATCCCACTGTATGGGAATATGCAAGTAACTGGCAAGAGGTCCTTAAAAAATCTTTCAGCAGTCAAAGCTTTTAGAATATAATACAATGAAAACCTTTTGTTAATTCAAATTAAAA
This sequence comes from Calycopis cecrops, assembly GCA_001625245.1. Taxonomy (NCBI): domain Eukaryota; kingdom Metazoa; phylum Arthropoda; class Insecta; order Lepidoptera; family Lycaenidae; genus Calycopis; species Calycopis cecrops. Next base: position 29,472 of record LUGF01056637.1, on the reverse strand, counting down.
GTACCTAAATGTAACGACTAAAAATACATTTTTTAAATTATGAGTTTTTATTATATCTATTTAAGATTGAACAACCAAAATTATGGAATATTTTATTTCTATCCCACTAATGCGGATATTTGTGAATGAAACGTATATCTTAATCAAATACTCCTAAACGAAGTTATATCAAATTCGAATCAAATTTACTTTATATCCCGGAAAAATTTATGGTTATGATATAATCTTATTTCCAGTTTCGATTATTCATCATCAGGTATATATACCTTATGATGAATAATCGAAACCGGTTGTGTTAAATTGTATTTAAGTTTAATAAAATTGGAAATTGTATAAAAAAGTATATTATTTAATAAGATTATAACATGAATTTCCATCAAGAAGTGACAATACATTCCATCAACTATAATGGTTATGAGAAAGATTGAAAAGATTTGTGATTTTAAAATACATACAAATCTGACACATTATATTTTAAATCATATAATAATACTAGGTTATAATTATCTTATACCTAGTATTATTTTCACAGTGTATTAATTTTAAATTAAAAAGTTCATACTTTTAGCTATCCGTTCGCTACTGAGACAGTTGTTAAAAATTAAAATGAATAAAAGTTAAGCCGCAGTTTTAAAACTACTCTGACGGGACGAACAGCAGCCCCATTTTTTGTTGTATAATTTTTTCCATAAATAGAATCTCAAAATTCTTCATGAACGCATTTATTCAATGAATAGCAGCAGTTCATTGAAATTGAAATGCTAGTTGCTGGTTTAGTTTAGTGTTGAATTGTTGCAATCCCAAATGCATCCACATACAGATCACTTGTAATTGGTGTAACCAACTAGAATATCTATATCATTGGATATATCTAGGATATATCATGAGATCTACATCCAAAGATATAGATATCCTGGTTGGTTGTTTCTCCTCCTTTATCACATCCAGCGGAGTTGACAGATACTTGTAGTTTCAAATCATGCTGTACCGGTTCGACTGTAGTACTGGAGTGCAACGATGGCTTATAAAGATAAAAAGAACTTGAATTAACAACTTTTTACTTGTGCTTACAGATATCAAACAGTATTATACAGGACAGTGCAAGCGTTGTTCGAGGATAGATCTGGAAGTACTTACCCTGGCGACTGTCGGCTGTTCCCGGCCTCGATTAGACAGACCAAAATGTGCAAGCGAGACCCAGGGCTCCACAAGGCGCTGGCGGTAGCGAAGCAGCAAGCCATCGCAGCCTGCGAGGATACCTTTAAATATGACAGATGGAACTGCTCCCTGGTGTACAATAGGAAGCCCAAAAGAAATATATTCAAGAAGGTCTATAGGGAGAATGCTTTTATCCACGCCTTGGTAGCAGCGTCCGTCACTCATGCAGTGGCAAGAGGATGTTCATCTGGAGATTTGTCAAGATGCTCCTGTATCTCCTCCCTAACATCTGACACATATGAGAACGTTTCTTGGCAATGGAAAGGCGGCTGTGGGGACGATTTCAAATTCGGAAAGCGGTACACGAAGAGCTTTCTCGATTTCAAAAACGCTGGAGTCGACCAAGTAGGAGGTATTTTGAAACAGGATGTCACCGTGGGGATAGATTCGGTGGGGGAACAGCTGAAGGAGGTTTGCAAATGCCATGGATTCTCAGGGTCATGCACTACGAAGACTTGTTGGAAGCGCCTTGGTCCATTTAACTCAGCTATGGGGTTGCTGAAGAAACATTATCACCATGCGTTGAAAAAAAAAGTAATGCGTACGAAAAGGACTATCACTCCAAAAATCGTGAGGAAAATCAAGAAGGATAGAAAGGGCTTGGTCTACTTACAGAAGACACCGAACCTGTGTTTGAGCACCAAGTTGAGGGTCTGCAAGGACATCCCTAACTGCGCGACTCTGTGCTGCGGGAGGGGTTACGTGGTCGCGAACAAGTCAGTGTCTGTCAGATGCAAGTGTAAGATGGTGGACTGCTGTTTCGTCAAGTGTGATACGTGTGTAGAGGTCGTTGACTATTATATATGTAAATAAATACTTTGTTGTTTATTATATAAGTGCTGGCAATTATTATGAATTAGAAAATCAATGTAAGTGAGGTGTCGAAGCCGAATTTGGCCTTCACTAGCAGGGAGATACCTCTCGCTTATATTATACACGTACGTAATAAGAAATATCTTTGCACTGTATGCACTTGCAAAGATGCAAATAGTTGTTTTAGTAAGAGGTAGTGCCACGCTGCATATCTACTTTATGACATGATGGCATATTTGAAGTCATTCTTGCAATCATGTTGGTGCAACTTGTAAACCAGATTGTTCGTGTCATCACAAACTTTGGAGCTTCCTTCTGGTTCAATATTCACGATTAGGTTACTGAATACCCACCTTCAATAACATAAGAACTTTATTTTGTTCATGGTATAGGGGAGCAAACGAGCAGTTGGAGCCATTTTCATGAATACCGACGCCCATAGACATCCGTGAGAGATTATACAGATGCGTTGTCCTTCTCCCTCCTCCCAGCTCAATGCGCCTACCACTTACACTGCACGAGACGTGACAGCACACCGGTCACTATACGCCGGTATCGTGAAAGCGAGAGGTACCTCCCCGGTCGTGCCACTTATATATGACACTATAGTTTATAGTTAACGAGCGCCAAAATATGCGCAGAAACAGTTGTTTTTTGATCTAGTTGACTCTGAAAAATGATTTTATACGCCTCAAGAGATATGGATCTCAGATTTTGCTTAACATTTACACTCGTTTCTGGGGTTTGGACAAACGAAATATTGACAGCAAACGATCCTATGTGGGGTCAGTTTATCATTTTGGTGTGTGATAAAGAAACATAGAATGAAACCCGGGTAGATGTCCCAATTTTTTAAAAACACTCCTAAAGAACAATGGTCATCTCCTAACAAGCCTTGGACCTTAAACGCGCCCATCAATAAATCATACGTTGTTTTATTCGTCTATATTAATATTACAAAATACAAAATTCAATGTATTTTTTTAAAGACGGGAGAAACATGTAACTAAATAAAATATATTTTTGAGGTTGTTTGCATTTTAATAATCTGTGTTGTTAGGATTCAATAAATGACAGATGTATAATTATGGAATGTATTGTGACTTCTTGAAGGAAATTCATATTATACCTACTTGTATAAAATAATACACTTTTTTTTTAATAACATATTATGATTTAATATTTTTTCAGAAAAACTGTATTCCACATGTAATATAAATCAAAAACATGTACCTAGTACGGATCACAATGTAGTTTTTAATACATGCAAAGTTAAAAAAGTACATTATTTTTCGGTTAGGCTTACAATTAAAAAATAATTTTACAGTCCCTGAGTAGAAAACTCTTTATGCTTATGATGTTAACTATAATAGTGAATCCAATTTGTATAATCGCTCCTGGCTAATGTTTATTATAGCATCGATAAGCTTTTAATTACTTATTTATTTCAGTCGCGCTACTGCTGTCGCATTTCGTGTGATAGGAGGAGACTATAAGTACCACTCGCTTACACTGTCTCGTGACCGGCGTATAGTGACATGGAGGTGTGAGGAATGAGAGTGACAGATCTGTATAACCTCTATTAATACTATCTAATAATCATAATATAATAATTCTAATCTCCTATTTTTTTCACATGAAATACTTAAAGACATATTTTGTCTCTTCCAATGGCACAGGTCAAAAACACAAATAAATAAAGAATGCCAAATCGAGGAGAGTAGTCGTATCGTAGTCCTTAAGTTTTGCAGCAAAATAATTACGGAAACTCGCACAGAACAGATCAGTCAATCGCCGCTTGAAAGCTAGAAACATTATCAGGTAGTGAAAGTGATTATGACCGAAAGTCATACATACAGAACAAAATGAATATAGTCTTTATGTCCTGTACAATAAAACGTGCTCAAAGAATGTTCGGTTTTAACAACATCAGTCACCTCGCGATTGTCAGGTCATAAAAACCGAACTACCTTTCTGTAAAGCAAAATGACAATGGTGTTCATACAACAACAATACACAACTAATATTATAATATACTCGGTATTAGGAGGGCATGTGTATAATCAACTAACTTACATTTGTCACAGACCACTATTAAACCACAGAATATCGTAGTATTACCACTTTATTAATTATATTTTGAAATTAATTTAAAATATTTCTCCAGCTTTAAAATAAGAACAAATTATATATGATAATTACAGTAATAATATACTATATTTTGGTGGCGGTCTCATCTGTGTTGGTAGCTGTAAGAAAGGAAATAAATAAATAAATAAATAAATAAATCTCTGGGCTCATTAATGGTCCAAAGTGATCATTGTTCTTTATAAATATTATTCATTAATTCATTATGCCTGCATATTATGTACGTGGCTTGATCATTTGCTCTTAGATATTTCGTGTTTTTTCACCTAGCATTTACAGATTTTGCAGAATATTGTATTCTGTGCAACAATTTTTTTGAGGAGTTACCCCACTGTCAAAATACTGAGAGAGATAGATGTCTGCAGTGCGGGCTGGATGACCTACACTTGAATCATGTTAAATATGTATTTTTATTATTACGATTTTCTAAATTACACATTACACACTAAAAAATAAAAAGATATTTTTTTTATTATTTTAGTTATTGTCATCATTAAAACATTTTTTATTTGAGAGAAATATCTTTATTCAAATTTTAATTTAATGTTATATTCCGGAACATTGACGAACTCTGATTGGCAATGGAACGAAGTCTGAGGCTGGGAAGAGGATGTTCCTTCAGATTGATCCACCGCACGAGAATTGCCAGGATCTGTACTGCCCGTAATATCGGATATCAAAAGTGTAGTTTCTGGCATAGCGTTAGTGTCAACTGGGAAAATGCCACTTCCTTTAAAGCCTGCTACAGCATTTGCAGGAATGGCAGCGCGTATCCAAGCGTTGCCTATAAGCCTATACGCATTGTCATGGCTGATCTTTTTATTGGGATTCATTCGTATGAATTCATTCCTGCCATGGTTGAAATATGCTTTGAATGGCCCGAACACTGACCTGTCCAAAGGCCGTAGCGCTGTAGTTGTGTGACTCGGTAAACACCATAAAATTACGTCATTATCCGCAGCGGATTGCAGCATTTTCGGTACAGTTGAATGAGAAGGATGGTCGTCCAAAATAAGCAAAACTTTGCCATGGGGTTTCAGGGGTATGAAGTGCTCTGTTAGCCACTTATAGAAAAGATCAGTGGTAACATTTGCTGACTTTTTATTTATAAACACTTTCGAACCTGGTGGAAGCTCATCTTCGAATTCTGGTTTTTCATTCTCACCTTTTATTATAACTACTGGTGGTAGAAAATTTCCTATGGCATCGCAGCAGCCGATTATTGTCATCGTCTCACCTTTTTCAGCTGGATTCACGACTTTTGCGCCTTTTTTTGTGACTTTTCCGGGTTTATTAATCAGTTGTATTGTAGATTCATCCATGTTGTATATTCTTTCCGGTTTGTCCATTAAATTGTTTTCGGTCAGAACTTTTATTAAAAGATTATAAAAATTATTTACTTCTTCTCTATTAAGGCCCTTAACTCTAGCGTCTGACCTTTCAGTTCGTTTAGGAGATATTTCCGGATTACGTTCAATGAAACTTTGTAACCAATCGTTGCCGGCCATTTCTGTTTCTTGGTCAAAGTTATGTTTTATCTTTAGCTGTTCTGCAAATTGATAAGCCATCTTGCGTATGGCTTGTTTGTTTGGTGGAACTCCCGCATCTTCGAGCTTGAGAATGTGCTTCACTAACTTTTTTTCGTTTTCAAAATCCAAGATAGGACGTTTTCCTAAAGCAAAAATACTTACATTAATAAATCGAGCTTGTTAATGGCTTAAAGAAAGAGACATTTAGTGATGACAGACCCCCAGTACGGCGGGCCACCGGCTACTTACAAACCGCATGAAACGGAACACCTATATAGCCCATCACTCATAAGGGCTTTATAATGACTTTATCGTAAGGGCAATATGAATGGGCAATGCTAATTAATTAATTATATGACGACCGGCTGGCGTAGTGGTGCAGATCTCGGACAAGCGGAGCATGTCGCGCTAAAGGACGTGGGTTCGAATCCAGCCTAGGTCATGGATGTTTATCTATGTTTTTTTTTTAATATAAGGGACCAAGCGAGCAGTCGGAGCCATTTTCAAGACTACCGACGCCCATAGACATCTGCATAGATATTATACAGATCTTGGAGCTAAAACAGCTCTGTTTTAGCTCCATGATACAGATACGTTGCCCTCCTTTCTCCCTCCTTCTCCCTTCATGGGCCACCGGCTACTTACACACCGCACGCACACAAAGGCGACAGCACAGCTGGCACTTTATGACGGTTTCGTGTAAAATATTTTTCTGTAATAATTTTTGAATTTAAATTTATAATTCCTTTTATAAAACATTAAATATATTTCCTTTGTTCAGTGCCCGTAACACAAGTCCTTACGGTACTATGCACGGGGCTAGGCTAACATTGTGTGTAGGTTTACAAATATTATTATTATTATTATTATTATTCATATAGGTACGTCACACTGGTGTGAAGCGATAGTGTCTACTTATGTGTTACGAACTTTAATACATACCTAATGTCAACTGCGTTTTATTTTGAGCAGCATAACGCCTTCTTAATGTTCTCGATGGAATGCCAAATTTACGGGATATTTCGTTCAATCCCATCTTCTTCTTTTCCATTTCTTGAAATGCCTTCTCTAATTGTTGTGTATTCCAGGAACATACTCGAGCTTGCACTCCTTCTTTTCTTTTGTATTTACGTGGCATGGTTCTGCTACGATCAGTAAATATAAATACAGTATAGTAATAGGAGCATAATCAGAATCGATATTCAATAGTAAAAATGCATCTCATATCATACTGTTCAGTTTAGAAAACATGAAATAAATATTAAATCATTACAATATTATTGTATATCGTAAAATAAAATGTTCTATACCCCTGCATTCCACGAATGTCAAAAGCGGACCCATTGATGAAGGTCGTTGACCCCTAGATCTTGACCTTGTCACGAGACAAGTGACAACCAACTGAGTCGTATTAGGTATTTGTGCAAATTGTTTTGTTATCTTTATATTAATCAATGTTTTAATTACAATTGATGATTGGCCTATACTAGATATATTTATATCGAATTATGATTTTCAATAACTATATGCCTATACGTATATGTATACACATTTAAAATAAACAGGTTTTTTGTTACACACTGTATAGGTACGTAAATACAAAAAAAATATACCAGAATTGTTAGTAAATATATAAACATACTAGGTACATGCGCAACATAACTTGAAACCGTTGTCTAACAACGCGACCGCGAGAATGCGATTTTTAAAATAATATATATAAATTTAAAAAACACTATACATATTCATAATAGCAGCATAAAATAATCAATAATATTAATTTTAAACTAAAAAAATATATCGTATTATTTGTAATCATTCTTTTACTCACAGTACACTGGCTATTACGTCATCGGCAGTTATGTTGCGCGTGTTATGACATCCTACGTAGACAGTACATTTTTGATAATATCTCGTATAGGTAGAAGCAGGGATAGATGCCCCTAAGGGCAACTATACCTCGAAAAACCTACTACTACTCTACAAATTATATAACGTTAAAACTCACCTTGAAAACTTTCCACGTTTATTATATTCAAATAACAACGAAGTACGTCTTCTCCGCAACGCAGTCCGCGACGGAATGAGGCTCGAGGTGGGGAGTGCCGGATAGTCGCCCTACTTTTACGATAGCACTTTTATTAGCAACGTGTACTACTATTTAACTTTTTATTCATAGTGTATTCCTTAACATAGTATTAGTGCACTAATATTAAAATTTAAGAGCATACAAAAGAGTATTAGCTATGTTGAGCGCGGATATATTATATTCGCATAAAAACGAAATACGTCTTCTGAGCAACGCAGTCCGCGAGGGAATGAGGTGGGGACAGGGGGGAGTGTACGGCTACTATTAATAATAGGGTAAAAACCGGATAGTTGCCCGACTTTTACGACACGCTCTTTTATTAAAAACGTGTACAAGTTAACATCTTCTATCGAACTAAACCCATGTCTTTTAATATATTAAATATTGTAGTAATAATTTTGAGTAAATCCTTTATTTTACCTCTAAAAAGGCACCTACTATGGCAGATAATAGTTAAAGATGCTTTGGCGGATACTTTTCTTATGTAACGATTAATGCCTATCTATTTAATCGATACATTGAATAAATTGAGTATTCAGCCTGTATTCTTTACTGTGAAAGTTAAGTACTAATTAAATGATAAATCGGCATATAAAATTAGGATTATGTTTTAAGGTGGAAAATTATAATATCTGCTAATGACATAAGATATTAATATTTATCTTGAAGATATCATCAATGCATCTGCGTAAAAATAATGCGAATGTCCATGGGCGTCGGTAGTCATCAAAAGGCTCCGATCGCTCGTTTGCTCGATCCCCTTAGGGTCAATTCACACCAAAAGCGAGGCGAAGCGCAGCGAAACGGAGCGCAGTTTATGTGTCATATGAATTTCAACTTTATATCAATTAATATAATACCTATTATCGCATGAGAAACTCGAACGAGACGCGCGAATTACCGCGAAGTATTTGGTAAGAGGTAGTGCCACACTGCATGCTTGCATGCAGTCGAATTGGGCCGGCACGACCGGGGAGGTACCTCTCGCTTACACGAGACTGGCGTAAAGTGACAGCTGTGCTGTCGCGTTTCGTGCGGTGTGTAAGTAGCCGGTGGCCCATGGAGGTGCGGGACAAAGGAGGGCAGCGCATCTGTATAGACTCTATGCGGATGTTTGTGGGCGTCGGCAGTCATGAAAATGGCTCCGGCTGCTCGTTTGCCCACCTATATCATAAAAAACAAGAAGTCTCTGGAATGCGCGAGAATTCGCTGGAATGCTCCAGAAGTCGTGAGAATTCGATAATAAGTACTATAGTAATGAAAATAAAGTTGAAATTCATATGACACATAAACTGCGCTCCGTTTCGCTGCGCTTCGCCGCACTTTTGGTGTGAATTGACCCTTATGCTATAAAAAAAAGGATCAAAAATTATGGTACTCATTTTTGTCATTAGCGTTATTATCACCAGAAGCCGGAGTTTTCAACCTAAACCCTATCCACAAAAGTCAGCAGAGTAGGTAAGTGTCCTTTTTGATACGGATACTTGCCCTTTTTATTTACGAAATAAATAAACAATATTTAGCAATAAAACGTTATGAATAGTGCAATTTAAATCCAAATGCACCCAAAGAAACAAACATTTTACTGAAATCGTGATTAGTAATAAAAATATTTAACTGAGACTATTATCGTTCTGACGCTCTTCGAAGTGTCGCCGTGGATTTTTCTTCACATGGGTGGCACACTCAAGACCCGTGGGTCTACTTCAACGGCTTTTACGGCACGGGGGACACTTTTGATTTAGGGTCAAAAATTTATACTATCCACAAGCCTAACATGATACAATAAACTGAGGCGTGTATCCCTCCACGGCAACCAACTGGCTTTTACCCTAGATATAAGTCACGACTTCGGAAAGTTAAGTATTTTATAAACGAGCAATCTATCCGGGTTTTACCTTAAATATGAATCCAATGGACCCTGTGTGTACAGATAAAAAATAATATCACATTGGACATCGCTTGTGACGTGACCAGAGTGAAATACGTGAATAATAATCCACGTCGCCGTCTGCTAATTCAGAAGAACTGGCGTGTGGCCTCTCCTCAAGCCTGTCCGGCTTAGTCTTGGGGATCACAGAGGCACGCAAGTCGTCCCCCCCCACCACAAGGTGGCAGCATCTACGGGGGGCGAGCTATTGCCACGCCAGCCTGACGCCTGTCGTCATAATATAAAAAGCAACTTGATAGGAATATAATCAGAAATGAATAATGAACAGTATACATTAATTTCAGCTCCCTTGCTTTATTTATAACATCAAGGTTTTCATAAATAACATAAATAGAATATTCCGACAGTCTCTTGGGAAATCTGTTATTCTTAGAACCACTAGCCAGCTGGCTAAGGATAAAATATGTACATAATATCTGCATTGTACGTAGGTACATAGTGAATATAGTATAATATAAATATTTAAGGTAGTGCCATGCTGCATTGCAGCGGAATTGGACCGGCGCAACTGGAGGTATATTACCTTTTATCGAAAAGGTTATCAAATCAAATCAAAATATTGCTTTTTGAACGACAAAAATTACATCTACCAACGCCCAAAACGCCTATAAACCACATAGGTTCCCTCCACCAAAGGCCACCGGAAACACTCAGCACGAGTAGCGAGCATAGCAGACTATTTACTGCGTCATGACTCTTGAGCGGGAGGCTCCTCTCGGAGGTTCAGGTCCGCATTGTAGATACATTACATAAAGAAATAATTTATAGTATATATCAGCAAAAAATCACGAATTTTTTGGTCCATTTACCGAAAAACATTAAATGTATTTTTAAAGAGAAAGTCTTTATCAATAACATGAAGTACTCAGATCGATTCTAGACTCTAGTCTCCTTGGTACACAAAATAGAATTTATTAAATCTTATTTTCGCTATCCTGTAAAATTAAGATTTTGAACTTGTATCATTTACCACAGGAGGCACAGATGTTAATTTAACTTTCGGTAAACTTTGGTTTTTTATATAGTCATTAGTGACATCTAGTGTAAAGATAAAAAACAACTTTCAAGCATTCAGATATGGCCAACAAAGTGGTTTTCAATTATCAACATAGATGGCGCTGCTTCAAATGAAATGTACATGTGACGTTTTTGTTAATATTTCAGAAAGTAAGAAACTAAATTTCTCAGATTTCTAAATCATGGGTTAAAAATATATTTGTCAACTACGCGATAAAATATTCGGTCAACAAAATATTATTATGGCTTAAAGTTTACTTGGTAATGTAAATCTAAATGTACCTACTTAAATAATGATAAACTGAGATAATCTTAACAAAGTCGAACTACAATATATTTTGTGTTTTGCGATTCATCTTTGGCTTGAAAAGACATGCTTTCGTTACTGTCTTACATAAACAATTACGAGGGCTTTCCATCCGCCACCGAAGAAATTACCGAATTCTTTGCTTCCTGTTTAGTGCTCTTTGTCGCCCTTGCTCTCTTTCTCATTTCCTTTAGCGCCTTTCTTCACCTTTTTAGGGACTCATACAGTACACCTAACTAAGACAGAAGTTAATTAACTTGTTTTAAGTCATATTTTTTTCTTAAAAAGGGATAATATTTGAAATGGTAGGGAATTCCAAAGTCTAACAGAATATACCTACCGTAACAGAGTAAGGGAAAAATTCTGTTCGGTGGACAGGCAAGTGAAGAATTAAATATGTATGTATAATATGTTTATGTTATAATATATTATAATATGTTATTATTTACACTATAATATTGCAATGTACCTACCTAAGTATATTATCATATCATATATCATGCATTTTCATGTAGCAGAACTGCTGAAAAGACTGTACCAATATTCCTGTAATTAAATGTTTTTGTGTTTATTTTTAGTGTACCTAAATAAATTGAAAAATTAAACAAAAAATACAAAATATCCTTAAAAGACAGAGTTGAGACTATTAACGCCATCTATGTTTATATTGATATTTACACTTAGTAAAGTTACTGAAACTATATTATTAACTACATGATTTTACCAGAGCAGAATTGGTCCAAGGATACCTACCACATACTTTTGGGACAAAAAATATTCTTCACTTTAAGCCTAGCCAGTTCAGTGAAGTTTCTAAGAGAAAGAGAAATTAAGTATCATAATAAACTATGGTATTATTAAAATATACTGAACATAATATCTACCTACTGAAACTACTTTTCCGGACAAAATATTATGAAAGCTTGAAGAAACAAAATATTATGTGCGCAACGTTTTCAATCGGAATTTCGACTGTACGAAGCTGACCTAATAATTGAAACGAAATTTAACTCCTTACTAAATTAATTATGTGTTATAATAATCTTATAATGTACTAAATTATAATTAAGTATATCAAGTTTTGTTATCAATTTATATATCAATGTTATACCTACAATGATTTTTATTGATTAGTTTTATGTAGCCAATTTAATGTAGAAAATAAATGTTACAAAAAATTTATTAGCTAAAGCTAGTAGTGACCAGCTACTATCTTGGTGGTGGCAGGGATTAGAATACAATTGAAACAACGCATTTAACCATTTTTAATACTTTGTAATATAATTCTTCTATTGCATGTATATTTTTGAACTACTAAACTTACTATGTCCATCTAGTTACAAATATCGGAACTAAAATAAAATGTATCTAGTATTCCATGTTCTAATGTTGTCACATAGATGACGCTGCAAGTAATATTGTGTATAGGGATCAAGGTTCTACACTGCCTGGCCTGGTTCAGCTACTCCCTTCCATCCGAGAAGAGCTGGCGCGCCTCGGCTTCTATCCGGAGAACGCGCGCCCCTCCGGGCCCGACAGGACAGGCCCGCTTACATCTTCTTGGCCGTTCTTCGCAGCACGCAAGACCGTAACCGAGCTCCTCAACATCCCCAGAGCGAGTCAAGCAAGTCGAGCTGCGGCCGCCGAGCGCCGCTACGTTGATAGCGCCGGCAAACAACCCGACTGCTCGGGTACAGCCGCCGGCCCGCCACATGCGCGTCAGGAGGCGCCGAGCTAAACGCCAGACGGCTTCCGCGCTACATTCGGACGACGTCATGGAGGTCGATGAACCGGCCCCCACTGAGGTCGTACCCGCTGAGCAAGAGGCGCTGCCCGCACCGCAGCCCGCTCGCCGCCAGCTAGCCTGCCGCCAGCCAACCTACCTCCAGCCAGATCAACTCTCGCCGCCGCGCCTCTCGTCGTCCTGCCCCTACCGGAGCTTCCGGCCCCGGAATCTTATCCCAGCCAGTATTTTATTAGAATTTTTCTCCGCGCTCAGTCGGGGCACACTCACTTCCTCTCGGCACTCTCACTAAGTTTGCCCAGAGTGCTCCTTCTCATACATGAGATGCTCGTTCACCCCACCGTCCTCTTTTCATTTAGCCGATAGTCGTCTCGGCTTTTCTTCTTGGCAGCTCGCACACATCGCCTCACTACTTGGTAACTAGTAGTGTTCGCGCATGCGTGCGGCCCCCTGCTGCCTGCTTCCCATGCGCCCACT
>LUGF01056637.1:0-16167 GCA_001625245.1 Calycopis cecrops | reverse complement strand
CGCCATTCTTCTACGTACACATTTATTTCTACTTTCATTTTGTTGTCGCCCTGTCCTGATATCGCCCCTGTTAGAGTAGTCATTGCACCTCGGTCGCCGGTCGTCTTCTGCCGGGCCTTCACCGGGATCTCACCCGGTAGGGACCGACCGCACAGGTGCACACTCTACAGACAAGCGGCTCGGACAGTGGTGGCAACTTTACGGCTCCGATAGCCACCTCAAATGACGGGTCCGCCTTTGAGCGGGCCGCGATTGACTCTACCTGCAGCGGGATCATTATCCCCGATTTGGTATCCCCGGACCCTTAACGGGAACCGTGAGCAGAACTACAGTGAGTTCTAGACTACCACGCTAACTAGTGGCTGAAATGTGAACCGAATGATAGCAAATTTTCGTTTGTATGTACCTACGATATGACATATGTAAACATGTCATTGTCTTTTGCTTAGTGTTTTGCTAGCACTTGATTCCTAAAATGATCACTAGGGCGGCGAAAGTGTTGCCTCTATGTTTGTTGTCCCTATACTACTGGCCGCTCGAGCGTTATCTTTCTCATTGCATTTCGTTTTTCATAACCAAACGGAGCACGTGAGCGAGTAAATATTTTGGCGAAGCGTCATGCGTGTTATGGCCATTTCGCCGGCTGGTCAATATCCATTACCTGAACCTCCGCATGCCTGGCACCCACTGAAGATAATTTGATTCTCACATTTTGTAACGCGCGGATGAAGACGCGTCCCCGATAAGATCTTAATTCTTGTCGATCGCGAAATTTTATACGCGTGGAAAACATTAACGCGGCGCATGCGTTTATTAGGGATACAGATGTTTCATTTTTGTATCGTACAAGTACGTATGTTATGCAAACTAGGGTTGCCAGGCCCAAAAATCAAAAAGCCTTACAGGACCAAATGAGCCAGAAAGTTTGCCCTGAAAGCCTGACACACTGGGGTATTTGATGCAAAAAATGGTAGTTTTATCTCATGTATTTCTTACGCACTTATAGTCGAGTCTTTAAACACGTGAGCTAACTTTTTGATAAACTCGTCGTCAAAAAGCCTAACAAAAGTCAGACAGGCCGGCCTTGTGTAAATTTGGCCTGACATAACGGCCAAATCTTGACAACCAAAGGTACACACGTAAAGGACAATGCCTGCAACTTATTGCGAACCAAAGATAAATTGATTTAGATTTGAAGCTCCAAAACGTAAGACCAAGGCTAAAATAAACATCAGAGGTGAATCTATTGAAGGTGCCAGTTACAGCTTGAGAATAAAATGCTCTTTCGAAGCTGTTTATGTGTAATAAATTGTAATAAAACAACTCACATTATTTTATTGTTTATTTTTCATAAATATAGATCTGCTTGGAAGTAGATGCTATCGCCTATTGTCTCACAGCTGGCTGGTTTGAACGCATCGGTTATTTATTGAGACATTATAAAATTAATGACACTGATTTTAATGCAATTAGGACCTGGCAAAGAAACAGCAAACTTATATTTAAAATAAAAAAAACACTACGACCTATGACAACAATTTGAAGCCACAAATCAGGAGGCATCAGAAACTTTGTTAATACGATCCAACACGCATTATGAAGGCCATAACCATAGACATAATGAAGGCTAATTAATACCAGAGGAAGGCCTTATGACGCCTGTAATTGACCCGTAAACCATTAAGTTTGACCACAAAATTGCGGTTTGTTTTCGATACCGATACCTAATTGCAGGGGCGACGGAAAAAAGTGAAAAAACAGCAGTCGAGATTTATTTATTTATTGACCTCCGGCGAAAAAGGTTGTAACCATTGGTTGCGGTGGTTTTTTGCGTTTTGAGCCATTGTTTAGGGGAATTTAGAATGACTGTTCTCTTGTGAAATTATTTTCTCATATTTTCGGGCGAATTTACGAATGATTTGTGAGCTTAAATGACATATATATACATGACTTGAGAAAAAAAAAATGCTAACTCGGCCTTTTTACCTTTTATTTATTTACTAGATGTGCCCCGCCGTTTCAGCCGCGTTTAATTTCTAAGAAATCCATATAAGCTTCAACATTCTATTTCACCCCCTTAGGGGTTGAATTTCTAAAAATTCTTTATCCTTAGCAGATGCAAACGTCATAACATATACCAGCATGCCAAATTTCAGCCCGATCCATCCAGTTTAATTATCATTAGATTATCATGAACCCTACACAATAACAATTTACTAATTGACATTTCAATAGCTATTTTTATCAACCGAAGGTACTTGGCATTTATGACGTCACTTTATAATGAACATGAATCTGATTTTCAGTGACCCCTCATATTTATTCGCTTGAAACGACTCAGTTGACTCTTGACAAAAACTAAACAACCAATTACTAGATTGCAATTAATAAACATAATATTTCGAGATGTGTTCGAGTTTCGATGGTAACGGCGATGGAATCTTGGACAAAACTAATAAAAACGATGTTAGGCGGAGGAATTACATACCATTAAAGGCCATTAAAAGAATACGTTTATGGCTTAATGTGGCGCTGGTGTTGGTCGCAGCCTCGCGGTTTGTTCGGCTCTGCAAATTCACTTTTTTAATTTACTTGTAAACAACCAAGTTGACGCGTTCATATTCTGACCGAGATTTTAGGATTTGTTACAGCTTCGGCCGGCTGCTTCGCCCGCTTAAATTACGATCCCGTGTAAGAAAATTATCCCAAGGCATTCCAAAGGAACATTTTTTCGGGATTAAAAACTATCCTATATGCTAATCCAAGTATCTCTCTATGTGTGAGCCAAATTTCATGAACATCGGTTCAGCAGTTTTTGCGCGAAGAAATAACAAACAATCATACAAAATTAAAATATTAATAGGGTGCACGGGGTGAAACTAGCAGTTGAAGACTAGAGTACCATTAACATCCGCATAACTCTTGCTAAGCAGATATATTTCGTATTAAACTAGATCGACGTCTAGCCGAATGTCGATTAGGGCGGCCCAATGCACAAGTCCACTGGACGATCTATCAGCACAGGACATTTTAGTGCACATGTATTTGCACAGATACAAGAGCATTCTCGATTCTAAAAGATTCAGATGGCACAGCTACCCGATGTGGCCGGAGAGAAACCAGGCGCAGAACCGACGGCTTAACGTGCTCTCCGAGGCACGGGGTAACACCGCCAACTTCCTGAATCCGAAATTAGAAATTGACAAATTCTGATAACCATGGTTTCGAACCCAGGACCTCACAACTGCGGTTGAACATGCTTACCGCTAGACCACTAGGCAGTCACATATTGTTAAATTTAAACAAGGAAGTTTGACCCAAGGAAGTGGGAGAAGAAAGGAGAGCAGCGCATCTGTATAGCCTCTATGCGGATGTCTATGGGCGTCGGTAGTCATGAAAATGGCTCTGACTGCTCGTTTGCCCCCTATACCTACCATAAAACATATTATAAATATAACAGACAGCCGGTGGTCCACGGAGGTGGGAAGAGAAAGGGGGGCAGCGCATCTGTAGTCTATGCAGATGTCTATGGGCGTCGGTAGTCATGAAAATGGCTACAACTGCTCGTTTGCCCTCCTATACCATAAAAAAAAAATATAGAATTTTATTTATGTCGTATATTTAAATATCGCAAGCGTACCCGCGGGCGAACATCTAGCATTAAATAGCCTTCTCACAAACACAACAAGCGAAACAAAACGAGTGGCATTCGAGTTGAATCGAGTATTTTTATAAAACATTATCGATTTAATATCGAGCGGAAACCAAACGTCGGAATCGATTAATGACGTTAGCTTAAGCCGATGAAGTTGTCGATATACGCATGAAGACGTTAAATATTTTTTGTTTTGTCCGTCCGTCCGAGAGCGGTTAATTGATTATGTTAAATAATGCGATATTATGCATATCGGATCACACGCGTCCATGCACTCGGTATTTGACTCGATAACTTTTTGTTCACATCACTAATTCGGGATTCTTTTACAGTTGCTCGCTTCCTGTTGATAAAACTTAAGTGTGGTAAATTAGGTGTATAGTTGGCGCTACGAGTTGTGAGACCTGTGGAGAGAATGTGGTCTTGAAGATATGTTTTTTATTGAATCTTCTGCTGTCTCCCGCTGTGACTGGGGAGGGACATTGGATTATCTTCCTACACCTCCTAATTTATCCCCCAATCCCCATGAAAACGATTATTTTTGTTTTCGATATAAAATGTAATCGTTGTGTTATTCCAGATTATAATCTATAGATTTATCTTTTTCAGATTTCATTTAATTTCGTCCAGAAGTTATTGTATAAATAACAGGCAAACTTTCGTGGTATATTTGTGGGACTACACATGGAGTATTCATTGCTTATGTTAAGCACATAGGTATAAGTTTTTGTATAGTCTATGGGTTTTTTCTTTGTTACCTTTACCACCACAATAACTATTCTGAATCAAGTACTAATTGTACATGGAGAAAACTTAATTTTATACATAAGAATTTGACATATCATTGGCGTTGTCTATGTGAGGCTGTATTTTGTTATTTAGGTGAGTAGTCGAGATTTCAAGAAATTAATTAGAACAATTATAAGAACTCGCTTACAGTGGCTGAGGAAACGAGAACCAGCGGTAGCTGATTGAAGATGATGAGAGGAGGAGAAGAGGATGGCTGCTACATCTCACCACTCTGTACAATTAGAAAATAAGAAATGCATAGAGACCATGACACAACATGACGATTCGAGGCACCATGGAGGCAGGAGGAGAAAGGCGGACAACGCATGTATAATTTGACCTATTGAAGGGCGTCGATGTCATGAAAATGGCTTTGACTATTCGTTTACCCCCTTATACTATAAAGAAAAAATTCCGATATCTAGATTGTAGTAAAAGGTGGCTCTCCTATGTCTTTGGGACTCTTGATATTCGTGGCACAGTGAGCCACCTATACTCTAACCTATTGTGTTGTAAATGTAAGTAGTGTACAATAAACTGTCAAGTAGGCATTACACCCGGATTATCCGCGTCTTTGTGCTCAAAACGCCGGGAGTATTGTGTGTTATATTAGTTACAGATAATACGATATTAGCCGGAATGGCACAGGAGCCAGTCTTTGTGAAAAGGGATGAAGGGATAATACAGAACCACCCAGTGATTTACTAGTAAACTTGCATTCGATCGAACAAGTGAATATCTATATATCTTCTATTTATCTATTAATTTGTTTGTTTTATCGATGCATCTTTAATTTGTACTCGTGTTATTTTCTAAAATTTGAATTGGACTACAAAAGTAGGTAATGCCATGAAGTCTTGATGCATGTAGCGTGCTAGATGTTATGGCATTTTATTTTCAGTTTTTATTTCATAAAGACATGAAGACAAGATAGACAAGTGTAGATAATAAAATCTAAGTTATTCCAAATTTTAACTTTACAAAAATAACTTTTCGATTCTAGAAGGTCTCCGATTTGGCAAAGAACGGTAAGCCGGTAATCCATCTGCGTATTCTGGTATTAATAATCTCTCCAAACAAATATCTATTGGGATATTAGTAATTTTTAATCACAAATTGCTGATTAAAATGAACAGCCTTTCCACATTATAATAAGAAATCACTGGGACTAATATCAATTCGTGTGAATTTAACTAACTCTGCCTGTCTGCTATCCTGATACGGAACTGGCGAGAAGGTATACCTAATATTATTGTTGTAATACTTAAACATCAACCTCTCAACTATAACTGCCTATAAGGGCCGAAAAGAAAGCCTAATAAAGCAAGTTGTAATAAAAGTCCTTAAAACATAAACAGTAGAATTTAATATATCGTTAAAACAATACTATTATAATTAAAATCTGTTTTAAATAATAGGATAACTTGTTAGCTTTAATGAGACAAGTAGCTGTCTTAATCTCCACTTCCAATTCCTTGTTTTCTAAGAACACTGTTATTAAGATGTTAATATGTTATTTATAAAAAGGCCCACCCGTCGTAGTTAAACCGACGATTATTGAAATAGCATCAACGTGAAAGACCAGCGCTTAAGTATCCGCTTAATAGTCATACATACAAAGGCTTACGCGGATTAAGGGCCTTTATTCAGGAGTTTAAACTACCTTAGAGGGATTTGGTGTGGCACGACCTAAATGTATTTGTTAAACTTTAAAAGTCAGCGGAACGGAAAATCGTCCCCGTTCTAAGAACGCAAGGGTTAGTTAATACGTAATTACATTATATTGTTTGATTTTGTTTTTTCATAATTCCGTAGTGCTTAGTGGTGAACGCTACCGCAAAATACTGAGCTACTGGGAATTTAGTATGCTCTAGCCGAAGGCAGAGTGCATTTAAGTTGGAGAATACTCTTGACTCTTTGGTACGACCGGGGAAGTATCTCTCACTTACACAACACGGCAAAGTAATAGATGAGCTGTCGCGTTTCGTGCAATGTGTAAATAGCTTGTGACCCTGAAGGGTGGGGAAGGAAGGAGGGCAACAAATCAGTATAACCTCTAGACGGATGTAGTAGTCATGAAAATTCTCCGACTGGATGTTTGCCGCCTTATATATACACACAGGATCACAGAGTCACACAAGCCAAGGCAAGGTGGCAGCATTTTCGGCGAGAAATATTAAGGGTACATAAATTGTATCTAAGTTAAGAGGTCCAGTTAGCTACGCATCTTGATCAAAGCTGTGTAAATCATACAAGCAGATTATTGCCAAAGCAAACATATCGATTACCACTACATACTGAGACGCAACTCTAATCTGTTCATAAACATATTATGAGGTAAGGCCGTCTCCACACTATCACTTCTAAATGAATTTGTAAAGTGAAGTAATGCAAGTGTATTGGATAACAATAGTAAAGTTAACGATACGTGGTGACAAAGCAGGCGCAGGACCGACGGCTTAACGTGTTAGGTATAACACTCCGAACTTCCTGAATCTCGACTATTCTTAGAAATTGAAAAATCTCAGCAATACTCCCGGGACCACGAGATCACGAGGTAGTCAAGGCTTTTAATTTATTTGACTTGTTTGATTACTTACAAATTCAATTGTTTTGGGCTTCATTTATAATAGGCTTCGTATAGACAGCCATACTGATACTTTTTTGATTTAATATACGAAGTTCTAAGCATAGGATAATAAATAGATATAAACAATTTTATAAACAGGGGAGGTCTACGTCCAACAGTGGACTAAAACAGGCTGATAATTAAAAGTGACGAAGAATCTTGTAAGATAAAAAAAAGAATATAATTTTATAATATAAACATTTTTTTTGTATCCCATGCTACATTATTATTAAAGTTTTCTAATGTGGACACATCCTTATGCTGCTCACTTACCTGCCTCTACAACATCGACGTAATCTCCTCACAATAGCGTCAGCAACACAAGCCCGTGACAGTGTACAGTTAGTCCATTCGAAGGCCGTGGTGCGAGCTGCTAGCTGCATAATGCGTATTGCTCTTAACTCCCGTTTATACGGCAAATAGTTCATTCGGTGGCCTTTACGTTTTTTGCTGACGGTCCACGCGATTTAAGATAAGGCTCCTATCACATTAGCAGCCATTTATATGTTTATGACATATGCATACAAAGATGTCACCTCCGAAAATGGTCACTCCAGAAATATGGCCAGAGGTTAAAATTTCATAAACCGTGTATGTATGTCATTTTTTTTTTTTTTATGATATAGGAGGGCAAACGAGCAGTTGTAGCCATTTTCATGACTACCGACGCCCATAGACATCTGCATAGAGACTATACAGATGCGCTGCCCCCCTTTCTCCACCCATCTCCATGGGCCACCGGCTACTTACACACCGCACGAAAAACGCGACAGCACAGCTGTCACTTCACGCCGGTCTCGTGTAAGCGAGAGGTACCTCCCCGGTAGTGCCGGCCCAATTCGGCTGCATGCAAGCATACAGCGTGGCACTACCTCTTACAAAAATATTTAGATAATTAATTAATTTTTTTTTGTCAAATATAGTAAAACATACACATCATTTAATTAGTAATGTCAGGCCTAACAAAACTAACAGAAAACCAAGTTTTTTTTCAAGGCGCTCAATTCATTTTTTATTAAACCGAGGCTATTTCATCAAAGTTATAAAAATGTAAATTTTGAAAATAACTTATATTTCAATAGTGTTATTTATATTGGTAAAAGTTATTCTATTCTTGAGATTAAATATAACTACAAACAGACATACATTAATATTAGATCAGTAGAGGCTGAATCACACGTGGCCGGACTTGATTGTTTAATTAAGAAGCCGGTCGGAGAGCCGTAGATAATCAGGAATGACGGCTCGGAGGTTTCGTTAATATTTAATCTCTTCATTACTCGCCGGTTCCGAGGTACATTTGTACCATGGATGTGACTCGGTTATCACTGTTGAGTCACGTTGTTATATACGGAACTGCAGTTCTGAATGTGATATGGTTGTGCGAAACTGAAGCTCTTCTGGTAAATATATAGTTTTCGTAAATGTACGTGTATGTATTTCGGGTCCCGGTAGGGGCTCTCGAGATCTCGATGCCCTCGTGAAAAGCTGGTGGGAGAAGACGAAAGACCGTAATGGTTGGCGTTTGTTTGGGGGAGGTCTTTGCCCACCAGTGGAACAACATAGGCTGAATAAAAAAAAATATGGACGCGAGTGCTGTTTAAGATTCTGATTTTTAAACGTATTATTTCTTATTTGGCAATTTATTATTATGTCTCTTTATTTATCTATTTTTTTTTACTGTGCAAATGGAGCTCTACTGGTAAATGTTGCTCATTTTAGTTTGTATAAACGCAAATTGTAGATTTTTTAAGTTTATCGGGACAAATAAGAGATTCTCGGTGACATCGATTAACATCTTAAGTTTACACTGATATTATTTTTTCTTTTCTTTGCCTCTCTACGCTTCGCTCTTCGAAAGAGGCCACCTGACGGCACTCATATCATTTTAACTAACATTTTCCGGCTCGTTTAAAACATGGATGATATGTAACACTCTGTTATACTCCCTGCCTACTTTTAGGGAACTGGATGTGTTGTTGTATTAAAAAAAAAAACAAGAATACAATAGATATCACGGCGTATGTCGCAGGAAGTTTTATTTACCCCGACGCGTTTTTTGGCGTATTGTAATTATTATCGTTAACACTTACAAGACGTTGGACATGGTGGATGCTCGTTAATAATGTATGGCGTGTGATGTATTATGTAACGAGCCACCGGAGCCCCGGCAGGTCGGGGGCACCCCGGCGCGGCCCCCGATCCGGGTGCAGATAAGTGGTCGGGCTCGTGAATGGACCCGAAATGTTGTTCATTGAGAAGATATTTTCGAGATTCTTCTGTAATATGTCGTGCGACAGGGAAGATGCTCTCTCGATACAGCTGTAAAAATTGCCACATATGCTGCTGCGTTTTGTGTGGAGTGTTTTCGATTGGCCATTCGTTGGCCACTGGCAATGGAAAGAAATGGTTGAGGGTGCATAACGTTTGAGTTCTGTCTATGGTCTTCGGTGGGCATTAAAATCCCATAGGCGACAATCAAACGAAAGCATATTTGTAATTCTCCTCCTCTTCAGAGCGTTGGTCAGATTGCCGAACTCCATAGTTCCAGTATGTAGAGTTAATTAAAAGTTAAAAAAAAATTAAAAAATCCTCTCCTCTGTCTTTTTTGACTCGGTGGATTTTATTTTGGGGTAAAAAGAGTTGAATTGTGAATTCAAATCGATTCAACAGCCTTCAGTTGATGTATCGTTTTATCAACTCTGCACGCGCTTGTGGGAACAAAAACACCTTAAACCCCATGGACTGCCGATGTCCATCAAATTATGGATATTTTTGAGAGTAATATTAAGTACTGTGTGATTTCGGATCCGTGCTATCTGTGAAGAATTTTCTGTTTTGTATTATTTGCAAATAGACCCTTAAAATCGTGGTTATGGGAATGAATATAATAAGTTTCGGGGTGGGAGTAGTAGCGATGGGAACGAATGTCAGGCTAAAGTCCGTTTTGTTTAAGTTTAGGGGCAAAAAACGAAAACTCGTTTGCTCTTTTCCGCCCCTAGTTTCATAGAGATCTAGTAAAAGTAGCCCTACGCCTAACAGGTCTGTTCCTATAGTGCATATAAAGTACCCTTATCAAAATCTCGTTTATTTAAGGAGAAGGAGGCATTGCATGGTAAGGATGAGTGCGCGCCAAGGAAGCAATGCTTGCGAGGCAAGGACGCAATGTGTGCGCGATAAGGAAACAATGCTTGCGTGGCAAGGACGCAATGTGTGCGCGACAAGGAAACAATGCTTGCGTGGCAAGAATGCAATGCGTACGCGGCTAGGAAGTAATGCTTGCATGGCAAGGACTCAATGCGTGGGTGGCAAAAACGCAATGCGTGCACGGCAAGGACGCAATGTTTGCGCGACAAGGAAACAATGCTTGCGTGGCAAGAACGCAATGCGTACGCGGCTAGGAAGTAAGGCTTGCATGGCAAGGACTCAATGCGTGGGTGGCAAAAACGCAATGCGTGCACGGCAAGGACGCAATGTTTGCGCGACAAGGAAACAATGCCTGCGTGGCCAGAACGCAATGCGTGCGCGGCTAGGCATGATAATGGACTCGATGCGTGGGTGGCAAGGTCACAATGCGTGCGCGGCAAGGACGCAATGCGTGCGCTGCCAGGACACAATGCGTGCGCCGCAAGTTGTACTTGAAAAGTACGGCAAGCGTTTGGGGTACGGATGTAACAGTGTAACTTGCAAATTGCAATACACGGTACAAGTGTAATGCGGACACTTTGTATGTAACGTGTACGCACTGTCAATGCGTCGCGAACGCAATGCGTGCGCGGCATCGTCTGTGCGACTGCGATCAGCGTGCTGTCGCATAAACGAACCAACAATGCATTATCAATAGATCGCGCGAGCACTAGATCCGTTAATTAATGCTCTTTCACACGCCGCACTACATATTACTTTTAAACATTAATAAAGAAAAGAATATTGCGTTTTGGTGCTCTGATCGATATTCGAGTCAATTTTAGCATTGGTGCATTAAAGTGGTGCATTGAATTTTGTAAAGTAACAAACTCCTGGTAAAACTTTTTTCTTACTTTTATGATTCTACTTCTTACTTCATAACTACTATATCTACTAATCTAATAATAAAGTAGGTATTTATAAAAATTATGTACCTAAACCAAATAATTAATTGAATAGTGTAAGTAGAACCCTAATCGACCATTTGTTTCATCTTAAAAAAAATATATTAAATATAATTATTAAGGTGTTGGACAAGGTTACATTCAATGAATAACATGAAGTTAATATGACGTAACAGTTATGTATGCATACAAAACTAAACCTAATACCTCTAAGATAAAAGTTTTAGGTGCAGAGGAGCAAATAGTCGGTGTCATTAGTTTTTGAAACATTGTACGATTTGTCCCCTCAACATGGAAACCATAGTGCACTACGCACTTAAAAAGCATTGATCAACTTATGGGAACTCTGGCAGGATGTACCTGAGTCGTCCGGGATATTTTCTAATCCAAAAACCTCTTTTACTCTTATAATTTTGACACTATAGCGTTTTTGTAACGCATTTCGGATGCAGTTGGTAAATTAACGCCGTACCAATCCGCGCATCGATCAAGGCCATTGGGTTGCGTGCAAAATGAAATACCCAATGTGCGGCGATGGTATCGGCGCCCGCAGATATGTTCCTGTACTATCGTGATGTTTCAGCTGTAACGTCATTATTCCGCGTATCTGATGCGCGGCGCATGTGTTAATTACCAACAGGTGCTGACTGGTCAAATAATACAGCATTTTTTGTGGGTTCTGCCACTGATAAGTTGCTGCGAATTCGAGAACAAACAAGTAGGTACGACTAACTCACGTACACAGTTGCTTCCGAATAGACATGTGTGGCATATATACGTGATAAGGATGTTTATAATCAACGTCGGTAGTAATTTACCATCAATGTATATGCTTCATACAGAAGGGTTTGCGTAAAGCAAGGATTTTCAGGAGCAACATTTAATGACAGCAACGTCGGCTCCACTCAACGCGGCATTTTGCTTACTCCCTTCAAACCAGACTTGTAAGGTTACGAAGATTTGTCGTCATAATCGTCCTATAATATTGTAACAAGGGTTTTTATAAGACAAACCAGCAATTAAACGAACAAATAAGCACACGCGATGCCTTTCTCAGCATCATTCTTTTGGATTTAAGATTCTCACAATGATGCAAAACAGAAAACTAAATTGACTAAAGTTATATGGAAAAACAAATAGTGCGACTGATGAAAATAATCTTCAATGTATCCGTCGACACCGGATGTGCTATCCAGACGATTCTAACGACACCTCATACTTCCAAATCCGCGAGATCTTAGATAAAACTTACCTACATATACGTACCTACATACATAATTCATTATCATTATTTTAAGAGCTCGATTCTGATCAGTGCAGCGGAAAAATGTGTTGTTGTACTTAACTCTTGAATTTTGTTACCTTATAGGAAACTAGCTGCGCCGTGCAGTTTCACAGGAAAATAAAAAATGATCTCATGGCATCCCATAGGAATCATTTTCTAAGATAAAAACTAACCTATGTGTCAATTCAAGTTACTCTCTATGTGTGTGTCAAACTTCATGGAAATCGGTTCAGTAGTTTTTGCGCGAAGGAGTAACAAACAAAGAAATAAACAAACACAAACTTTCGCATTTATAATATTAATAGGATTTGCTTTACCCACCATTCTGGCGCAGTCGGGTAAGTACAATTTGTTTAATAAACAATATAAATTACGCTTCAACACGATCACGATCAAGTAATGCATATTGGAACAAACATCTGGAATATTCCGCCGATACGGATCTCGAGACGACATATTTTTAATTTCACGTGACAACACTCCCTTATCATTTAACGTTGAAGATTAAACGTTTTGAGATGAAAATGGCAAATTCTCGATGCACAGATCTCAGTGGAATGCGCCATGCATCTGATGAATAGCTGTACGATTAATAAGTAAGAGGCTGATATTATATTTAATTATATGTGACATAGTCTATGATATTGATCAGTTTAACGAGGTGTTGAAGCGAAGGTATATATTTTGTTTTGCTAACGCTAGCACATTCCTATTGGTAGATACGTTGGTTTGCCAGTTGCCTGCTTCTACTATAAAAAATATGACATTAATAAGTGAAATCATGTAATTATTACTTGGATAATTTCAAAATTCATACAGAAACCTAAATCAATCACAGATAATTTTTTTTAATAGCATAAGGGGGCAAACGAGCAATCGGAGCCTTTTCATGACTACCGTCGCCCATGGACACTCGCATGATTGTTACGCAGAAGCGTTGCCTTCCTATCACCCCCCCCCAATGGGCCACCGGCTACTCACAATCAGCACGAAACGCGACAGCAACGCTGTCACTTTACGCCGGTATCAAGTTAGCGAGAGGTACTTCCCCGGTCGTGCTGGTCCAATTCCGTTGCATAGGATGTTGTTATATATTTGGCTAGTTACCGGTTATGAAGTACTCTGAGAGGATAATGTTTCAATACTTACCTATATTTAATGAAGTGTATTTAACGACTGTGGAACGTCATAACTCAATTAATAAAGATCATATTTTCATTAGCTAATATATAATTGTGATACCAACGTGCAAATATATTTAATATAAGAACAGAATAGATTTCCTTTAAACTTCCAACTTTCAAAAATCGAATAAAATCGTTACTAACCTCATGAATAGATTGCGTTGCCACATGCCAATGGTATTGTGACCAGACTTTAGTGATCATTGAGTAAGTGCCGTGTTTATTACTATACAGCTTTTGGAAGTTGTAAAACAAAGCTGAAATTTATTGTGGGCTCCAACCCATTGTACAAGTAATTGACCATATAATTTCTGTTCCATTTACCAAGACTTTGGCGCCATTATTGTTCGTTTTTTAAATACATTATCCATTTACTAATTCCAGTCATTTGTTCAATTCAGTTAACGGATTCATTCATGTTCGGAAAGCGAGCTAACAGTTTTATTCGTGTCTGCCGTTCAACATTTTTTTATCTGAGTGATTGTTGTCTAGTCTAGAATAATTTTTCTAGGCTAGACAGTGATACTTTTGGACTAAAAGTCAGTCCATTCCTCAAATGTAAGGGACATTTGGGGATTGGACTAACTTTGCTTTTTTCTTTTTTAATTAAGATTTTTTCTTTTGATGATCCTACTTACTCTTACTTTCCAACATGATACCAAGTCGGATATAGGTATCTAATACTCGGTATCAGTACATTCTAAATTATTAGTAGCTCTAGGTTTTCTCGGTAGCCAAAGCTGACGCCATAAACTTATTATATAGCGTTAAGTTTTGTCGCGAAATATATTTTTTTTCAAAAGCCGGATGCCTATCCGCCTGAATTTTAAGAATCGTGCTCTGGCGGATTTCCGCTTTATCAGGATCCAAGGAGCGTGTGTGTGTGTGCCGGAGTGTACGTATTCGTCCTCAGCGATGTTTAGACATTTTCAAGAAATTGAAAATCTAGTTTTTATAGTTATTTTCTTAATATAGGGCTTAAAAACTATCAGGTTCTTGCATAATATACGGTGTTTACACTCAGTATTTATTGTGAACGAACCACAACTACCTTTTAGTATATAGGGCAAATGAGCAGTTGGCGCCTGTCGATGCCTTAAGAGCAGAGGCTATGAAGACACGTTACCCTCCCCAACAGGCCTACGGACTCATATCTGAAAAAACTACGAAGCCACACGAAACGCGACCGCGAAACCTCTTTACATCGCCTAGTTGATTAGCTAGGCGCATCGGCTGCACTTATAGCAACTTCTCATGGTAAAATCACCATGAACATCCTATTAAAACAGTAGATAATAAAATGTTGTTCATCATTATGTTAAATTGAAAACGGTAATGAATGAAAAGATCCTTAATGTTCTCATTGAGACCCACAAACTCACAATATCATGAGATGTACAATCCAAAAAAGCACCACTACCTGTGTTCTCCGGCCACCATGAAAGCGCGAAATTTCAAAATTTGAGATATTAATTTATTTATGTCAAGACAAGAATGGATACAAAAATAAATATATAACCGACGCCCATCGGGCGAGGGTCCGCCTTAGAATACCTTTTAGGGTCGTTTCGTGCCGGCGCTAGAGAGTACAAAGGATTCAAAGGGAAAAACAAAATAATGTTATGTATTTTGTGTGGTCTAAGTGAAGAGCGCTTAACGCAATACGCTCTTGAAAATTGACTTTATTAAGCAACTAATACAGAATAGCATAGACAAATGCTGAGTATATTAATAAGGCAGTTAATGTGTGAAGTAAATAGCGATCAAGCGTCTAGACTGCCACGCTAAATAGTGGCTAGAATGTGAATCGAATGCTAGCAAATTTTCGTTTGTACGTATGATATGACGTAATATGTCAACTCGTGTTTGTGTTTTGCTTAGTGTTTTGCTAGCACTTGATTCCTAAAATGATCACTAGGACGGCGAAAGTGCTGCCTCTATGTTTCGTGCATGGTCCTTTTAGTGTATGAGTATTTTTTTTTCATTGTTTTTTGTGTGTTAATGTAATTTTTTTTGTTATCAAAAGCTGAAGATAGTTTTGTCTATCAAGTTGCATTAAATATCTTCATCGAAGGTATATCACGGATAACATGTTTGTTTCTAGAGGATTGGTACGATTTCGCATCATCGCTCAACTCGCATAAACGTAGTTTTATTTTATTCTATAAAACAGCGCCAGATCCAAGTGGGCCTTAGGGGGGTGGCAGCCTCAGGGACCTGGGACTTAACGACCTTAAGAACATTATTGCACCCATAAAAGGGACCCCTTTTCAACTCCAAGACCTCCAAGCCCCGGGTCCCGCCAGAGCTTAATCGGGCGCTCCTATCAACCTCCTTTATTAGATATTAAAAACCGAAGAGGAAATGAAATAGTTATCTTAATATTACGTAAGTATACATCTAATGATTATAAAATATAAATAAATAGCATACCTATACAAAGATCATCGTTAAGTTAGCTTTAGTTTTTAATTTTAGAATAGAATAGAATAGAATAGAATATACTTTATTTAGGTCTTCAGTAATACACTGCT
>LUGF01056616.1:23066-36176 GCA_001625245.1 Calycopis cecrops | reverse complement strand
ATGACCCTCTGTCCAACTGTGAACGGCTATTGGAGCCGAAGGACGTCTTCAGTTGGCTAATAAGAGGCTATAAATAAAAACATTTCAATATATTATTAAAGTCTTTTTATTTTTATTTTTTTTTGTTTCAGATAGTAAGAAATAATTGGTCTTTTTTCAACAAGCAAAATGCAACGAGGAATATGCAAAGAATAGAATAAGAGCAACAAAAAAGTAAAAAAAATGGCGAAGATACAAGACGGCACGGGACGGCACGCAATATTTTGAAAAAAAGAATAAAATTGTTAACAATTAACAGTATTTTTTTAATTCTTTTCCCTAAATTATATTCAAAATTTAATACAATATTTATATTAAATACCCGCGCAATTTTATTCATGATAGGCACAATACAAATCATTCTTTGGCCTGAAAAAAAAATAAACGTCGGTCAAGCAGTCGTCGCCTAGTCGGTCAAACAGTTGTCAGGGGGGCATCTTATTCCCGAGTTCGGGAATGCTATTGGTTGTTAAGGCGAGTAGTGGGTCTATTCTCTATATAGTTTGTGGTTTGTTTTTGAGTTTTCGTTAATATCCATATTCCATATATTTAAAATTAGATTTGGTTATGGAGAGTAGTTTTTGTTAGCAGCTGGCTCTTGCGGTTTGCACACTCTATTTTAAATAGTAAATAACTAAATTATTCCTGTTTGTATCTTGTCAAATTGCAGTATCGTATATCGATAGTCTAAAGTATTATTAATTTCCTTTTCTTGTGGCGATACAAAATATTTCCGGCTCTTAT
This sequence comes from Calycopis cecrops, assembly GCA_001625245.1. Taxonomy (NCBI): domain Eukaryota; kingdom Metazoa; phylum Arthropoda; class Insecta; order Lepidoptera; family Lycaenidae; genus Calycopis; species Calycopis cecrops. The sequence continues at coordinate 35,393 of LUGF01056616.1, read as the reverse complement.
ATATTATAATATAATTAAAGTTATTATAAATTATTCAGGACATATAATTGGATTCAAAAGTTATACAATTCTTTGCTATTATACAACTGTGAAAAATACTCAGATTTAATCATATAGTTCTATTAAATTAAAATTTACATTTATATCTGAATTGTTAAAATAGATATCAAAAATGAATGAATCTACCTGCTTATTATGTTTTGCTGTTAATGTTAAAACCTATAATATTGAAGAAACACCATTAGAAGTTGTATTTCAAGATATATCAGACTTGAAGGTAAGTTGTGTACATTTTTTTTCTGTAAAATATACACTTTATTTATTTATTTAATCTTGTACACTTAAAACACTTATATGTAAGAAGACATACAATACTTTGAGTACAAAAGTACAGCTTATTCCAAATAGGAATCTGTACCAGCTGACCTATTTATGACATAGGATTTATTGTCAGTAACGCTTACCAAATGCTAGGATTTATTATGAGAGTGTGTAGAGAATTTAAATACTATTCGTCCTATATAGTTTTGTATAAATTAAAAACTTTTTAAATTTATATTGTTGTGTATTTCTTGTATGTGTTTATTGACATTTACAATTTCTTAAAGAGGGTATCAAAATAATAAATCAGTTTTGCTTCATACTGCGAACTTGTTGTATAATTTTATTGGCGACTTCGGAAAATTAATTGTATTTCGGTGAAATGTCGACAAATATTGCTAATATAGTATTTACGGGACATTTTAACCCTAAGACGGATAAGTGGTGTGATTATAAGGAACAATTGCAATGCGCACTAGATGCCGCGGGTGTAAGCGGCAGTGACCTTGATATGAAAGGACGTTCTTTGTTTTTATCACAATGTGGCAAGGATACACACTCATTAATTGCATCATTATTAGCACCTGCAAGACCTACTACAGTGAAATACAGTGACATTATGCAAGTGTTGGACAGATTTTACGAACAGGAGGTTAATGAAATATTAGAGAGCGATAAATTTCATAAACGTCAAGAATTACAGAGTGAGAGCGTGCAGGAATTTGTGGCAGCAATCAATTTGATGGGTGCTAAGTGTAACTTTACTGATTTAAAGCGCCAACTGCGGGATCGTTTAGTACTTGGCATTCGAGACGAGCCCTTGCGGCGAGATTTAATAAAGACAAAAGATCTCACATTTGAGGCAGCAGTACAACTACCAAGTCTCAACTACCAAGCGAAGTTTCCTGACCTGTATGCCAGTGCTGCAGAATGGAAGCAAACTCCGTCCAGCGTCACTGAACCTATGGACATTGGTAGAATTAAATCGAACGAGTGTCGACACTGTACAAGGGCACATCGGCCGGGTGAGCGCTGTCCATTCATAAAAGCAAGATGCTTTTACTGTAAGCGCCTTGGTCACATCGCGGCGGCGTGCAGTAAGGAAGACCGGCAAGGTGCACCTGACGAATGAAGATGAGCAGGCGTGCAGCAGCGCCAAAGAGGCGGCTCCAGCCAGTTCGGACAACTATTGTCCGCCGATAACGGCGAGTGTTAGTATTGATGGCGCCAAACTCCGTATGGAAGTTGACTCTGGGGCGTCGAGGACCATAATATCAGAGGAAACATATGACAAATTGTGGTCATTGCCTACACCTCTTAAGTCTACCAATTTGAAACTAATGACGTGAACTCGGGATGAACTGAAAGTAAAAGGTGTGGCGAATGTTCGTGCTGTTCCTGGTGGTAAAAAAGCGCAGTGCGAGCTCGTGGTGGTCGCCGGACGAGGACCAAGCCTGTTGGGAAGAAACTGGTTTCAACCCTCAGGGGTGGATGTAGCAGGCCTGTGTTGGTCCGATGAAAAAGTTACGTGTTATATGGAAGAATTCCCCGAGTTATTTAAAGAGGGCTTAGGCTTATATAATGGACCGGAGGTGTCGTTACACGTGCGACCTGATGCAACTCCTCGGTTCTTTAAGGCGCGTCCTGTCCCGTTTCCTTTGAAGAAACAAGTTGAAGATGAGTTACATCGGTTAGTGGATAAAGGAGTTTTATCACCCATCAGATATTCGGAATGGGCCACTGAGAATTGTTAAAAAAGATGATGGGTCCCTGCGTATATGTGGTGATTATTGTTCTACGGTAAACGCAGCAATTGATGTAGATACTTTTCCATTACCAACGTCAACAGAGGCTTTTGTGAAGTTGAGCGGCGGACGAATCTTCACGAAATTAGACCTTAAACAAGCATAAACACAACTTAAGGTGGACAAGGAAACTGCGAAGCTGTTAACACTCAATACGCCGATCGGGCTTATGCAAGTGAATAGATTGGCTTTTGGTGTTAGTGCAGCCCCTGGTATATTTCAGCGAGTGATGTCGACAGCTCTCGCAGTTATGGACGGCGTAGCCTGCATCTTGCATGACATTGTAGTTGCTGGTAGGACGTTGGAGGAACACAATCATCAATTACGGAAGGTACTGCTGAAATTGAAGGAAATGGGTCTTCGGTTAAATTCAGAGAAATGTGTTTTTGCGGCTGATAGCATTACCTTCTTGGGTTATATGATTGATGCAGATGGACTACATCCAGCACCAGCAAAAGTTAAAGAAATACTGGAGAAACCAGCACCGGCAAATAAAGAGGCATTGCGAGCCTTTTTAGACCTATATAATTTTTATGAGAAATTCCTACCAGCTAAGGCCACGCTTTTGGAACCATTGTATCGGTTGCTAGAGTCAAAGCGGTCATGGATCTGGGGAGAAAAAGAGCAGACCGCATTTGAAGCTGCTAAGAAATTACCAGCATCCGATCAAACGTTAACCGGGTATGACCTAGACAAAGAGCTACTTCTCATTTGTGATTCGTCGGAGTATGGTTAAGGGGCTCTTATTGCTCACGTTATGGAAGATGGGTCTGAGAGACCGATTATGATGGCTTCACGGACTATGCAGGCACATGAAAGACGATATGGTCAAATTGACAAAGAGGCCTTAGCTATAATGTTCGGATTGACAAAATTTCATGAATTTTTTGCGGGCCGTAAATTTCGTATTTTGACTGATCATAAGCCTCTGGTCGGATTATTTAATCGAGAGAAACCTATACCTGACCAGATATCTCCTAGGATGTTACGTTGGTCATTAAAATTGCTACAATTATGAGATTCAGTACAGACCAGGGAAGTTAATTGGTAACGCCGATGCTCTCAGCAGATGGACCACCCCTGAGACAGCCATAGTCACAGAGGAGACGCTTAAGGAAGTGTTGCTGTTAGAGGAACAGTCTAACGGGTGGAATCTGAACGCTCAGAAAATCGCTGCGGAGACTAAAAGAGATCCGATATTACAGAAAGTTTTGTTTAACGTCTTACATGGATGGCCGCGACATAATTGCGATTCTAGGCTGCAGCCATTCTGGACAAGGAGAGAGGCTCTTTCACATAATAAAGATTGTTTATTGTGGGGCAACAGGGTTATTACACCTGCGTCTCTTCAAGACCAGATACTTAAGCTTTTACATTCGCCACATGCAGGGATTGTCCAGACGAAAGCATATGCTAGAGGCTATGTATGGTGGGCGGATATTGACAAACAGATTGAGATGACTGTGGGAGCGTGCGAACAGTGTCAGATGGTTAGGAACAATCCGCCGACAGACCCACAGACCTGGATTGCGCTGGATAAACGGACTTTGAGTACAAAGGTACAGCTTATTCCAAATAGGAATCTGTACCGGCTGACCTATTTATTACAGGAGAGCTAGCAACTTATAAGGCAGTGTCGGGTACACATAATATTATAACTAAACTAATATTTATATATATATATACATTTTATTGGTGCCATTTTTCTATGTGCATATGACAAATAAAATAAATTTGGCCGAATTTACGTGTATGTGAATTTGAGATATTTGTGTTAAATTGCGGCGACTCGTTTTAAGACTTTAACCGTTTTCTTAGCTAGCTTTAGTAATAATAACGCCTGAGATATTTTGATATGTTATCTTAGTCTGATTCTTTCTGAGAACTAGTAAATAATGTCATAAAAAAATTTGTTATTATAGAATTTAGTTCTGCAGTCTGTTTGTAATGATTACAATTCTGTTTACAGGTACAGGGACAAACTCATCCTCACAGATTGTGTTACATTTGTCATGCAAAATTACGACAGTGTTACGGTTTGGTCAAACAAATTCAAAAGATTCAGATGAGCTTAAATGATGAAAGTGTTCAGGTGAATATGTTTTCTTGTTAGAGTTAGTGTCACTGCTGCTTTTACCAATGAGTCACACCAGCACATCAAAATTTTACTAGTTAAAGTTATTTAGTAGCACACATGCGTAACTGCGTGCGGTTAGTAGGGTCTAAAGATTTTTACTTCAACATTGTCTAGGTATTCCATAGATTTAGTATGTACAAGATACACAATGTCAGAACAGAGGCGAGACAAAAACAATGTCAGAATTACTACAAAAACACATATGACTTTGTCATTATTATGTAATCGGGTTGCTGTGGCCTCTTAGTGGCTTAAAATAAATGTCTCATATGTACTTCATCTACTGTCTCTTTTCTTTTCCGATGATTGGAACTTAATTTGAATGTCTCACGCTTTGTATATCTTTCTCGAAGTGAGAACAATTCTAAATCTATGAGATATTCACATAACACACATGCCTATAATATTTTTTTTTCATCAGGTTCAATACCCACCATTGGTACACCTTTCCATAGTAAATGTTTTGAATACTCCAATACCATATCAGTCTGTGAGAATCAAGCAAGAACCAGAAATATTGAATTGTAAGTCCATATTGTTTATATTAATATACATTTTCCTGGGATTATTAGAATAAGGTTTAAAAGATTTTAATTATAGCCATGGTTAGTGTATGTTGAATATAAGTATCAAATATAGAATTACAGTCACAAACATTCCGATAAATAAACTGTGAAATCAAATATTATTTAACTTAGTGGTTAGTTTCTTACCCATAATGTGTGTTATAATTAAAAAGAAGAACACAATCACTGAAGTTGGTGTTCTTTAAGAGCGTTTACGCCTTGCGCACGTGGTTTTATGTAAATCACGGGTAATTCAAACTCACACATACGGATCGCCGTGTGAATAGCAAATATATAATGTTAGTACATTCTATAGTCAAATTAACCCACTATAATCCACGTAATGAATTGATTTCGTTTACGACCAATGTTTTAGAGACGTTTTAAAAAATTTACAGAAAAATAATTACTATAAAATAATCAAAACCTTAAATGCATGATTGTAAAGAATATGCTCTAGTTTATTGGTAAGCTATTATTATACCAAAATTAATAAGGTATATCGTCGAAAAATACATATAAAATTTGAAATATTTCTCAATTTTTTGGATTTTAATTTCTCATAGATAAGATACCAAAACCAATTTTTTTTTCTACTAACTATTCTCTCAAGGATCTTATCAAGTGGTTGTTATTTTTTGTTAATTATATATTTCAGTACTTTTATGATATTTTGAGCTTCGAAACTGACGCTAAAAGGGAAATTAACAAACCTCTAATAAGTAACCATGATAGAATGCGTACATACTAAATTAATTGAAATATTTTTTCTCCTAACTATTTAGACAAGAAAATATCCTACAATTATTAGTATGTAACATATAATATAAGTGGTCCATGATTTTAAGGTGTTTAAAAAGTACTGTTTTCAAGGCAAATTGCGTTGGAAGGCGTAAACGCTCTTAATACAGCTGACATTTGAAATAGAAACATGTTTTATTTATGAGAATTATTAATATTTATATTTTAGAATTTATAAATTCATACAAAAAAGTTAACACAAATAATTAAGAACTAAAATTATTGTAAAGCTTCTAAATAATTTAGAGCCAAGTGTTAATTTACTGCTTGTCACTATGATAAAAGCTATGTGTCTACAAGCTAGTTGTCACTACAATAGTAAAGAGTTAGGTGTCAATTAGCTAGTTGTCACTACAATAGTAAAGAGTTGGGTGTCAATTAGCTAGTTGTCACTACAATAGTAAAGAGTTAGGTGTCAATTAGGTAGTTGTCACTATAATAGTAAAGAGCTATGTGTCTTCTACCTGATTGTCGCTGTAATAGTAACCGGTGAAGCCTGCCCTAGGTCTATTGGAGTATCTGGCCTGTTCACCGAGGCCAGCCTGTGGCTGGAGGCGCCCTGTTGCTTTTAGATCCGGGGCCCTCCAATTATAGCGGCTGAAAGGGTTTAGTAGGTAGGGGCAACCTAGTTGTCGAGCCCGACACTGTACCCGGTAGCCACCGAGGTTCCTGGGTAGCGTGCGTAAAGGGATTCCCCTGCGTCAACCAAAAAAAAAGGTCTATTGGACCTACCTTAAGAGATAAGAACAGATAAGTTGTGGCGTAATTAACTATCCCAGACACGTTATATCCTACTAATATCATAAATGTGAAAGTTTGTATATTTGTTTGTTTGTTTATTTATTTGTTTGTTTGTTTGTTACTCTACGCAAAAACTGCTGAACTGATTTTCATGAAACTTGGGACACACACAAAAGGTAACTTGGATTAACACAGGATAGTTTTTATCCCGAAAAAATGTTCCTATTGGATGCCATGGGATAATTTTCTATTTTAAACGGGATCGAAATTTACGCGGGTGAGCCCGCGGGACGCAGCTAGTCTTGTATAAATAAGAAAATCTTGTACTTTTATACTTAAAAAAGATAAAGCTCTTCTAAAATAATAACATATAATAGTTTTGTTGCATTTACCCGCGGTATGGGGGTAAAAGTAACTCTTACTACCTTTGTAGGACGTGACGGATGATGATGCCAATGATGATGATGAATTGGTGACAGTGAGAAAGTGATGATGATGATGGTGATGTTGACTTGACTAGACGATGGCGGACGATAAATTAAATTACTATGCAACTGACACTATTTATTTAATTTAAAGTTACACAGAATACATAAAAATAATGACAATCTGAATAAAGACAAGAACGGTAATTGATATTATGCGTGAGCTATGGCGGGCGCGTATTCTCTCTCTCTGCTCGATGCCTCGATCGCGCGCACGCCGGTGGCTGACCAACCCCACCAGTCACTACGCGGCACTTGCATTGGCTTAAATAAAGGATGACGTCACGGCCCAAAAACATACGAGGAACGTAAAATAATTAATTTAATTTTTATTATTGAAATGACCTGTGGGGTTGGTCGCCACACCTTTATTAAGTAAAATAGTAACTGTTTTTTAGTTACTAAGTTTTTTTCTGCATTATGTCTTTCTATTTTATGTCTATTCTGTAGCATATCATAAGCTTTCTGAAAAGGTATCAATTTTTATAGAGCAAAGATGAGCTTTGATTTTTTTAATTGAATTGCCCCGGTGCACCCTACTTATTTTCTTTATTTAAAAATAATGATGATTGGTTGGTTATACAGGTTGGCTTGAAATATGTCCCGATCCCGTTAAGAAGATGTAGATGAGATCACTAGCTAACACTTTAGTAAGGAGTGTATAGGACAAATATGAACCAGTATGGAGAAATATTTTTTTTAAAGTAGGGTTATACGGCATTTAAAAATTTATAAAAAAAACTATTGCATATTTTTACATTATTATTTATTATTACGTTAGACCATAGTCTAGTACATAACAAAAAATATTAAAATAAATAAAAACATTAATCATTTTGAAATGAGACGTCTCAAACTTCACATTTTAAGTAAATCTTGCCATGTAGTTTGGAATAAAGTAATGTTTTATTCTAAAAAACAATAATTAACTTAGACGGCAGAACATTTTAAAAAACATTACACATTACTGGCTATCCAACAAGGTATAATTTGTTACGCTTACTGTTATAAATTTGAAAAAAAAATCGTTAACAAAAAGACTAGGTGCGTAAAAATGGCTTAGCAAACCATTGAGTTATTATTACTGTACGTAGTACATATAACTCAATGTAGCAAACTTAACTAATAAGGATGAAATTTCATGAATCTCAAATTAGATATCTACATTTTAATAATGTAATAAATAATTGTTTCTAGCATTTCCTAACATTTTTTACAGCTCGTTTTCAAAGTGTGAACCCCTATTTCTTACACAAATACGTATATCTACCAGCATAATAGCTGTCCCGCACACTATCCACAGCCGCGCATTAGCCACAGGGAAAATATATATATATTTTTTTTCCCTGTAGCAACATTAAAAAAGGTCTCCCAACTAATTTTTGGTTAAAATTTATAAAAATTGTATATTTTAAACTCGTTTAGCCGTAGTTGTAAAGGTTAATAGTGATATAATCGATAAACAATACAGTTTTTTGTATTTAAATTGATTAATATACGTTTATATGTGAAATTTAGTAGTGTGAGAACAAACCGAAGACAACTGTCAAATTTGAAATTTAATTTTTAATATTCGGTTAAATTTATTCAATTTTATTAGAAGTATTGGCATTTTAATTAACAAATAATAATTATGTTGTGTTTGTATAAGTTTAAACAGCCGCGAAGTGAATTATCGGAATTATATCACTAGTGCCGGATCAACTGTCAAATCTCAACTGCACGTAAAATAGTTAAATTGTTTGTATTTTAACCGTTTCGGTGCGGATGACACGGCAGCCGTGTCATACGTTTCTTTAACGTGTGGCGTATGACACGGGAGCCGTGTCATTTTTAAATCGATTATATCTCCCTCAAATTACATTTTAAAAGGTTCAACCCTGAACATAACTTTCATAATTTTTCATGTATATTAAGCCTGTATGCTTCGTTTCTGAATATTCTATGAAAAAGAAAAAAATAGCGATTGTCAACCTTTTATGAGCTGTATCAATCATCAACTTTTAATTAGGCACATTAAGAAAATGTCACTATTTGACGCCTGGGGTCACTCCAGACGTCAAATACACATTATAAATCAAAATGGAATGGAAGGAAAGAAAAGGCTTTTAAATATTTACATTAGATTGTTTTAAATATTATGATATATAATATGGTCAATTGGTCATTGTGTCAGTTTGTAGCCCGTTTTATGTGGCGGCTTTTTGAAAGATTTCAAAACACACAATGTAAAAATAGTGAATAGTCCAAGAGCAGGTTGGAAAAATACTGACCGATCGAGTAAGAGTGTAAAATGTTTTTTTTTAATTTGTACTTATATCGAGAAAGATTAATACCATTGTATGTCCGGGCAAACCTTGTTTATAAGACCTAAATATATCGTCTCCGGAGTTATTTTCACACAGTTACTATATCAATGGAGTAAGAGACAGCTATTACAAGACACATAAAAGTTAGGAACAAATTCCGTGCAGGCATATAATGATATTTTTTATTCTCGATATAAGAATGTAGGTACTAACTTTATAAAAAAAAAACATTTTATTCTTTTAATTGATCGACCAGTATTTTTGCTGCCAGGTCTCACTTCACAACGTGCATAAAAAAGCTTGCAAAAAAATAGTGAGTGCGGCTGTGAAACAATAACCCTAAAGATAAATAAATGCATTTGTTTTAAAACAAATGCATTTATTTATCTTGCTTTAAAGCACAATGACGAGTTTATTATAGTTTGTATTATAGTTCTCAAACAAAGTGTGGGAATACAATTTATGGTTTCTTTTTGTGTATTAGGTTTATGAAGTCAATAACATCAGATATGAGTATTAACGAGTCAACTAAGAACATTCACAAATCAAATAGTTACATCGTTTTATAAACTTGTATTGGTCTAAAAACGGATGCAAAAACTGAACCTTCAATGAACTGAAAAACATTACTAACATAAGTACCAAATACAATAAATTTAACATATTATAGAATGAACGTAATTAAAAAAAAATAATATTAAATAACGTAAATTTGGAAACTCACTTTAATATTGTAGGTACTTATTTTATAACATATAACTTATAAAAGGTTTGCTACACCTGAATAAAAAGTCGCTTACCTTCCATATTTAGTAAAATACTGGTTAAATCTTTTCAAATACCACTCAAAACAACTTTACTTTTCCGTTTACACCCGTGGTTTAACTTTAACTGAATGGATTAAGTCTCTAAACGTATAAAATAACAAATGTTTAAACACATGGCGGGTGACACGGTAGCCGTGTAGTCTAATCGTATGGCGTATGACACGGCTGCCGTGTCACGACGTATTTGTACGCCGCCACCGCTCAGAGTTTTAGAAAATGTTCGCCGCAGCGAAACGGTTAAGAATATTTCCTAGTTTCATATATTAAATAGTGCTACAATTAATCTAAAGACTTATTTTTTAGTGCAATACAAGTGCATTATATGCCAAATACATCCGTTAAGGTAATTTTTTTTTTTTTTTTTAAAAAAACATTGTATTGTATAAAACCTATTTGGTCAATTTGCAGTATATTTCTATTTAAGATAACATAATTCAAGTTATAAGCAATTCAATATAAATAGTACTACAAGCTTCTAAGTATGAGAAGTATATTATACTGTTGTTCCTAAATCATTTTTGATGTAAAACCTTTCTTTTAGCTATTTTAAAAATTAATTTCTTTACAATCTAAAGATAGAAATATCGATAGAAGATATAAACTGTAAATACCTTTTCCTTAACTCTTCACAAGCATCAGTTGATTCTAATCAAGAACTTTAATAATTAAATCTTTATTATATACTAGCTGCGCCCCGCGGTTTCATCCGCGTAACTTTCGATCCCGTGGGAATATCGGGATGAAAAATAGATGTTGGCCGATTCTCAGACCTACTCAATATGCTCACAAAATTTCATGAGAATCGGTCAAGCCGTTTCGGAGGAGTATGGCAACGAAAACTGTGACACGAGAATTTTATATATTAGATTGTATTTGTGATTCTTGCGCAACTTAAATATCTCTATTCTTTATTAGCCCTACCTAGCAAGCGTGACTGCATTTACACCTTGCAAATCCTACGTCATCTAAAAGAAAGGGTAGTTGGAACCCACAAGAGATAATTGAGTCGGCGCTGGTGCCATAGATATAATATAATTACAATTTATTAAATTAACTTTTAGAATAAATTAAATATAATATGTTGACTCGCGCTAACTTGGCCCGCCAGAATGAAGACCAACTTCGTCTGGCGCTCCATGAATTAAAAGAAATTAAAAAACAAAATGAACTGATGCTGAGTGAACGGGAGGACAATGAACAGGAGATGTTAAAAGTCTTAAAAAAATACAGATCTCAAAGTACAATTAAATAAACTAAATGAACAGTATGAACATCTGTACACAGAGAACCTGCACTTTAAAGATATTGTAGATGGATTTGACCAGTGCCGAGATGAATATGAGGAGACATTGCGGGATGCAGTCAAATTAAAGATACAACTTGATGACTCACAAAAGTGTATCAAGGCTCTCAAATAACAATTACAGAGTCATACTGATTCACAAACTCAAAATTTATATAGCAAATTAATTGGGAAGAAACCGGAGCTTGTGGCCAATATGGGTAATTTATGTACAACAAATCACACCGTTATTGATCTCACAGGTGATGATACTGTTTCTTTCCAATCAAGGACTAGCAGGAATAAGTTAAAAAAGTATATAAAAGTTAATAACTATATAAGAAAAACTAAAAAATTACTGATGTCAAACAAAAAAATAATTCTTAAGTTGGAGGTAACATCTAGGAATAATATTTCAGTTAATAATAAATACTTCCAATGTTACAAAGAACTGGAAAACACAAAATTAAGTTATCATGCTAATGTAAAAGACCTTCAATCTGAAATTCTTAAACTACATAATTCACTACAAACAATTATTAACAAATATGAATTAGCACAAAATGAAATAAGCGCACATATTGCTTCAATGAATGGTCTACTGGATATATGTCGCTATAATGATGACCGGCTTGAGTCTCTTACGAGACATAATAGTTGACAATGTCAACATTCCGTAGTAAACCATTCATTGGATAGTATTATTCCAAGTAAGGAAGCTAATAGTTATGATACTTCTTATATGTTACTGAAGGAAACAACACATTCAACCTCAGTAGATAACCCAATAAGTATTTTTAGCGATGAATTAGTTAAGAAGGTTGGAGTGTTGTTAAATAACTTTAATATATTTTATTTTTATTTTTTTATTTTTATTTTAACAAGGTAAACCAACAACATTGTTTACACACATAGGTTTAAACTAAATGGTACAAATAACTTAATGTAAAAATGTCAATTACAGGTTTACACAAATAGAACTAAACAAAAGTAATAATTAACACATTTTTTTTTAAGTTTATAATATTAAGTTTAGGTATTTATAACAAAAGA
>LUGF01056616.1:0-13987 GCA_001625245.1 Calycopis cecrops | reverse complement strand
TATCTGTCCTTAGTTTTTGTAATATTCTCCAATATGCGGACGATCTAGCCTTGTATACTTCCTCTAGTAATATCACTGACTCGGTTGCCCACCTAAATTCTGCCATCCATTATTTAAGCAATTGGCTTGATGACCATGGTTTGTCAATATCCACTCAGAAGAGTAATGTTGTTGTTTTTACACGCAGTAGAACCATCGCCAATTTAACAGTTACCTACAACAACCAGAATTTCCCAGTAAAAAATTGTACGAAGTTTTTAGGTGTAATTCTGGATTCTAGAATGACAGGTTTAGCACACATCAATGCTAAGGTTGAAAAATGTGAAAAAAACATTAACATCTTTCGCTCGATATCTGGTGTGTGGTGGGGCTCTCATCCATATACACAAAAACTCCTTTATAATGCACTTATTCGAAGCCAACTGGACTATGGATCGTTTTTATTGCAAACATGCAACAAAACATACCTCAATGCTCTTGACAAGGTCCAGTCTAAATGCCTTAGAATCATTATTGGTGCCATGAAATCATCTCCTATTAATGCACTACAAGCGGAATGTGGGGAGCCTCCCCTTGTTTTTCGCAGACAATACCTATCTGACCGATTCCTTTTCAAAGCCTATCAAAATTCTTCCCATCCGGTTATCCCTAAATTACATTCCTTAATGCAACATATCTCTTCCTCTAACTTCTGGACACATAAAGATCACCCATGTTTAATAAAATCCTATATTAAATTAATTAAATTAGCCTGTCCAATCTACCAATGCAGACTTAATCTGTTATGTGATATACCTTTTGAGGCCATTACATACACTCCAGATGGTATACTTAACCTAGGCATAGATAGAGACTCCCCATACACTAATTCTCAGTTTAACCATAAAATGGCAGAAATATGTAAGGATTGGACTCAGATATATACGGACGCATCCAAATTATCCCCTGAAGGTTGTGTGGGATCGGCAGTCTGGATTCCTAAATTTAATGTTATTTTAAATTTTAAACTTCCTCCACTTTCTTCCGTCTTTACGGGTGAGCTTCTGGCTATTTATGAAGCCTTGTCTTATGTGGAATCACACCACTTAGACAGATCGGTGGTACTCTCCGACTCACATAGCTCAATACAAGCCATTTTTTCAAACCCATTCAAATCCAAAATTAAACCATATTTGACCCTTAAAATTAAACATTTGCTGTTGAGATGCTGGTCTAAAGGTATTAGAGTCAAATTGATATGGATACCGGGTCACTCGGGCATTAAAGGTAATGAAGATGCGGACTACTACGCCAGAGAAGCTATTTTGTCTGGTACCCTTAGTCAATATAGAGTATATTGCTATGACTTACTGTCTCTTGCCAAAATACATATTCTCTCAGACTGGGGTGAACAATGGTCCCACTCTACTGCATCTAAAGGAAAGCACTATGCTAGCGTTCAAAATTCGATAATAGTAACTCCCTGGTTTTTTAAATACCGAAATGCTAGCAAAGTGGTTACTTCGACACTATGCCGCCTTAGGTTGGGCCATGTGTGTACTCCTGACTTTTTGAACAAGATACGAGTGAGGGATTCGTCGATTTGTGAATGCGGCTTGGACGATGGTACTCCAGACCATATATTTTTTTCCTGCTCTAAATTACAGCCCTCTTTATACGATAGTCTTCCTCCTGAAATCCCCCGCCCTATTGATGTAAAATCCTTATTAATGTATGTTTTTTCTCCCTATGTTTTCACTCTTTGTAATTTTATTAAAACAAATAATATTAAATTATAAATACTAGATACTAACATTAAATATTTTATGTAGATATGTATATAATTTTATCATGTATATATTCAGTTAGTCATATTAGTTAGTAATTTATGTTTAAGGCAAATTAACTTTACTTTCAGGTAAACTCGAGCGGGAATAGGAACCGAACTTGTTTTCTCACAATAAATTCAAATTAAACAAAGTCTATTTATAACTCTGATATTGGCAAATCCGTCAAGGGAGCCATAACAAAAGAAAAAAAAATAAAAATACAATTGTGACATTTGTAACAAGCAATTTAATCAAAAACGTGTTTTAAATACACACAAACTGACCCATACTGGTGTCAAACCATACTCTTGTGATATTTGTAACAAAAATTTGGTTATAAAAGTAATTTAAATTCACATAAATTGACTCATTCTGGTGTCAAACCGTACAATTGTGAAGTTTGTGAAAGGAAATTTAAACGAAAATGCGGATTAAAATTACACATACCGACACATACTAGTGTCAAATCATACAATTGTGACATTTGTAACAAGCAATTTAGTCAAAAACTTTTTTTAAATACACACAAACTGGCCCATACTGGTGTCAAACCAAACACTTGTGATATTTGTAACAAGATTTTTGATCAGAAAAGTCATTTAAATACACACAAACTGACCCATACTCGTGTCAAACCATACAATTGTGACATTTGTCACCAGCAATTTCGTTATAAACGTCATTTAAACTCACATAAACTGACCCATACTGGTGTCAAACCATACAGCTGTGACATTTGTAACAAGAAATTTAGTCGTAAAAGTCATTTCAATGAACACAAACTGACACATACTGGTGTCAAACCATACAATTGTGATATATGTAACAAAAAATTTGGTTATAAAAGTAATTTAAATTCACATAAATTGACTCATTCTGAAGTCAAACCGTACAATTGTGACGTTTGTGAAAGGAAATTTAGACGAAAATGCGAATTAAAATTACACATACCGACACATACTAGTGTCAAATCATACAATTGTGACATTTGTAACAAGCAATTTAGTCAAAAACGTGTTTTAAATACACACAAACTGACCCATACTGGTGTCAAACCATACTCTTGTGATATTTGTAACAAGGTTTTTAGTCATAAAAGTCATTTAAATGCTCACAACCTGATACATACTGGTGTCAAACCGTACAGTTGTGACATTTGTCACAAGCAATTTCGTTATAAAAGTAATTTAAACTCACATAAATTGACTCATACTGGTGTCAAACCTTATACTTGTGATATTTGTAACAAGCAATTTACTCAAAAAAATGTTTTAAATACACACAAACTGACCCATACTGGTGTCAAACCATACACTTGTGATATTTGACCAAAGTCAGAAAAGTCATTTAAATGCTCACAAACTGATACATACTGGTGTCAAATTGTACAGTTGTGACATTTGTCACAAGCCAATTCTTTTTAAAAAATCATTTAAACTCACATAAACTGACCCATACTGGTGTCAAACCATACACTTGTGATATTTGTTACAAGGATTTTGGTCGGAAAGGTCATTTAAATGCACACAAACATACTCGTGTCTAACCATACAGTTGTGATGTTTGTAACAAGAAATTGGATCAAAAATGTAATTTAAATAGACAAACTGACACATACTGGTGTCAAATCTAAAAATGTATAATTTTTTTTAGTACAATACATAGAAATTATCAATTTTTAGGGTTCCGTATCTCAAAGAGAAAAAACGGAACCCTTTTTTATAGGATCGCTTTGTTGTCCGTCTGTCTGTACGTCTGTCAAGACCTTTTTCTCTAAAACGCGTGAAGGGATTAAGCTTGTCAAATACGGAGGTCAGTTACGTCTTGATGCCTTGAAAAAATCACACTTCTAAGTTAATGCAATAAAAAGTTATAGCCAATTATGCACAAATTTTGTATAACAACGTAGGTACTTTGTCGAAAACCAAAAACCTATCGGGTACTTTTCGTTGACCTGGATTTGTGAAATTTGGCAAGAAGTACGAACTTATAGCACATATATAGGAATAAATCTGAAAACTAGTAAATTAAATGTAGATCATTGGAAAAATCATTATCAACTTATAACTGTAATTCGTTGCCTACTAAATGTGTGTGAGCAACCGCTTATATAAGTTTGTCAACTTAACGACAGGCGTAAAGTTACAATAATTGAAAACCATGCATTACGTTTGAGCGAGATATCATTATTAGTTTTTGAGAAATAACATATATTCAAAAAACGCAAATACAACTTTGTCTTTCATACAAACGCTATGAAAAACCAAGTTATTTTATTTTCTGGTAAAATATGTCGCAGAAAGTCGCCTATACGGCGGTTTTTTTTTATAATCCTTACATTAATAAAGGAGGCCGGCTGGTTTCGGTCTAAACGCCTACAGAAGCAGATTTTTAGGCGATTGTATTTATTGTAAAACTTGTCAGGGTCGCGAAATATGAATGTAATGCAGGGGGGAGACAGTGTCATACTAGTGACAATTTTTCGCCGCGCCATCGCATTAAATATCCGCGTAAACTTATAAGCACGTAGTACCCAATCGAGCTACAGATGGCGCTTTAGCTAAATCGATAATTGCAAAATTTTTTATAACAAAAATAAGTATCAATAAGTTTCAATTTTTAAAAAAAGTATAGTACCTACGCTTATTTACATTTTTTTTACAGCAACATACTGAGTTGGAATCAATTTGTAGCACACTTAAGATTATGTCCATTTCTTAAGCATTGGTTAATCTCTTTTTCCATTTCATGTAAATTATGTGTATCGCAAATAAATAATTCTTATTCTTATTTATTCTTATTCTTATTTGGATATTGATGTAAATTCAACATTATTTTCATTATTTGGGCAAGTTTAATAATGGTAGTTTATGCAACTGTCGTTTAATGAAGGGTATTAAAACTCGAGTGTGTGTGAGCGAACGCGAGTTTCATAATAGTAACACGAGTGTTTTAATACCCGTGTTATATGCAGTTGCATACACTACTTTATCTTCACTAATGCAATTAATCAATTAATAAAATATTACGAAACATTAAATTCATGCCTACGTCACAGCGAGCGCCGCCATTAAAATCTAACCAATGAGAGCGCAGCTGCAGCGCGCGCTCACTCCTGATTGGCCCTGCGCGTTGCTGCTGCTGTTAAGGATTTTGACATAAGGCTCTCACCACTCTCTCTCTCTCTCTCTCACACACACACAGTGTTATAATGAGATTTTACGATACCGATTTAAATATTTTAACATCATGTCAAATTGCTTAAATTTAGGTTTTTGTTGTCTGAGCTATAACAGTAGTTATTTTAAGTCAAGTATTGAAAACATAAGTAGAATGTTACAACATTAGTGTAGATAAAAGATTTTTTAGCATGGCAAGAACATAGAAGATAGAAGACAAATTATCTAAAATCACTGTTAAAAGAACGCTTCGGCTCCTGTATCAGCGTCAAATATTGTAAAGAACTGCATGTTGCTATTTAATTTAAGAAGGCGTCTATATTTATTCACATGTACTGAGTTCACGTATGTAAAATATCCGCCATTAAAGATTAAGTTACTTCACGAGACACAAGCCTTTTTTAATTTACTCCTGATAGACTCCGCAACAATCACAGATCAGTACAAAATGGCGTTTACGCATGTCTGTAGTCTTCCTCCATTTTGTATGTTTTTTGTGGTTTCTCGGTTTGGTTATAAGAATCATGAGCAACATTCGCATAAATATACGAAAACTATAAATTTAAGTAAATATAAATTAATATAATATAATAATTAGAATAGATTTACGTAAATTACGATTTTTTTAACGGATTCTATTGAGTTTGATATAAATATCCACTTGTTGAATATGACAGAAATTACCTATATTGTAATTCCGTACAAGTGGATATTTATATCAAACTCGATAGAATCCTTTAAAAGAATCGTAATTTAAGTAAATACAGTTACCTAAAAGGTATATACCTATATCTATATAGCTTTTGGGGTTAGTTCAGCGGATATGATATCAGACGGCGACACCGTTCAATAAAGGTGTCAATAATTCTTGTGATTGGGCTCTCTATTCCTTGTATATTACAGTACTCTATGATGTAATGATGACAGAGAATACCTGTCTACGGGTTCGGCCCTGTTACATGACAGTGACGTATGTCACTAGCGGCGCGTTCCGTTTTCTACTGCAGTACTGCAAGTCATGACGTGATGACAGTATACAGCAAAACTGTTCCGTTTTTGGCCGCGGTCCGAATCACGCTAACGGTGCTCAGAATGCAAACGTCATAATAAGTCGGACCGAATCGTTAGAACGCTCACGTGCGCTTACGATACTATTTGATTCGAACCGCTCAGTGTCAGCACGCATGTCATAACTCATAACATAATCAATATACATATAATAACGTAATTAATTTATATTCAGACTCCAAAAATATCTGCAGGTCTATAAAATCAGCCATTATCACAACTATAATCTATCTTTAATCACAAATAATTTAAATTGGTAACATGGTTCCCGGATTTCACTGCAATGACAGCTTTGTGACAGCTATACCCACAATGCTTACGCGCGAACCGTGAGCGCCGTTAGCACGACAGATGACGTCATATATGACGTCAAGTGAGCTGACATGAGCAATGTAAGCACAAAACGGACCGGGCATTATCGCGCTAATGGCGCTGTTAGCGTGATTCGGAACGCGGCCTTTGACTGCCAGTAAAAATTCTGACACTAAATACATGTCAATTGTCACAACAATAGGTGAAAGATTGAAACTTTCGGGAATGACAGAATTACAATTATTACAACTTACAAATATTAGTTGATAACTAAATTTTCTGTTTTTAGTTTGAAAGTAAATTAATAACTTCGTATATTATCTCAAAATATACTGTATATAGTATAATTATAGTAATTGTAAAATCAACCAAGACAAATATAAGTTTTGTTCATTAACCGATTCCGTATGAATGGCACAGCACTGGTGCTATCTCGTGAATCTATCTTTTGTGTCACGTATGGCGCCAGAGTTGTGCGTAAATGTAAACACTTAACCCATTGAGTGCGGCGGACGCCGATCGGCGTCTTTTTTTTTCCTAATTCCAGGTGCGGCAGACACCGATCGGCGTCAAATTTTAAATGAGTTTATTTTCTTCAAGAATCCAAATTATTAAAAATTTCTGCGAAATAAACGTTTACTTTTCCTATAGCTACGAGTTACTGAGCATAGTTTCTGTGAAATCATCTCTTCAAAAATTCAAATATTATAGATAAATTGCGGAGGACGCACATCGGCGTCTACCAGGAGTTAGTAACATTTTATCCATGATGCTTTTAAATTTTTTATATGCACATTTTATTTGTGCATCTAGACGGTATTTTATACTTGATTTATGGATAGACTTGCGAGTTACTTGCGTGACTCATTTCTATATTATGAATATCAGTGTTTGACGAGTAAGATAAATTTACAGACCGGCGTAAAGTGTTAGCTTGCTGTCGCGTTTCGTGCGGTGTGTAAGTAGCCTGTGGCCCATGGAGGAGGGGGGAGTGGGGCAACGCATCCGTGTATAAACTATGCGGATGTCTATTGGCGTCTGTAGTCATGAAAATGGCTCCGAATGCTCGTTCGCTATTTTTTTATATTTTAAGAGGTTGTACTATAAAAAAATAGGTATTAAACTATAGAATCTGTTGTTGAAGATGAGATTTCTATTCTGTAGTAGTAGTAGCTTTAATCGGCAGCTGGATTCTCATATTAGTTAATAAAAAAAAATTAAAAGGAGCGAAAAAAAAGGTAACAAGACTTCTTTCACTAGGAACTTGTATTTTTTTAAAATGCCTACATAATAATCACCAAGGATATTTAGTTCAAAGGGTTAAAATGATGAATGACAAAATATAATATGTATAATGTTTTAATGTAGTTTAGAAATTACCAAAGGTTGGTATACTCTGGCATAATCAACAAATAAACACGAATATCTATTAAATGTGGTGACTATTTAATGTAAAACGACTTATAATATATTATTTTATTTTGACTTACTATTTTCACCCATAATTTTTAGCAAAAACACTAATTTCTAAAGTTTTAACTAATAATGGCAGATTTAACTGATTGTGACAAAAATAAACCCCTTTACTTAGCTCCGCGTATATCTGTCTACAATTTACGAGCTAACTGTAAGGTTGGCGAACAGAAAAATACTCCACAGTTAGAGAAGTGTTTGTTTCAGGAAATTGCTTAAATTAGTATACTTCAGGGGCTTTCAAACTTTTTTGCTTTGACTACAAGACATACAAACAATTTGATTTTGATTGAAAGAAGTCTCACGGCGAATCTACCATTTATAATTACCTACTACAGCGGTCTCGACGTTGACATGAATGATGAGCTTCTGTCTAAGATAAATTATGAAATATCTAAGGTTCCAGCATTGAGTTATATAATAACTCAATGGGTTCCAGCAGAGGATCATGATCCGGCAGCAGTCTCTTCTTCACCCTCTGAAGGATTTATAAGTACAGTAGATCATGCTAGATTTAAGTAACTTTTTCACAACCCTAACTTGGAGAAAGCTCATTCGCCGGCTCGTTGCCGGCGGCAAAAAACTACATAGAAATACGCCATTTTTATGACGTTTTTACAAAAGTACTTAAATGATCACCAAAGGCACTGATATTAATAATTTAG
This sequence comes from Calycopis cecrops, assembly GCA_001625245.1. Lineage (NCBI taxonomy): Eukaryota > Metazoa > Arthropoda > Insecta > Lepidoptera > Lycaenidae > Calycopis > Calycopis cecrops. Next base: position 5,482 of record LUGF01056616.1, on the reverse strand, counting down.
GCAATAAATTAAAAACTTATAAAATTACAAAAGTAAAATTATTTTTACTCTTATAATTTTTTATAAAAAGAATCTTTTATAGATTCTTTTTGTAAAAATCAGTAGTAAAGACATATGTACTAAAATACACAATTATTATCACTTATGGTTAAATGCTCTTAATTTTTTATTTGACTTGTAAACTTTATAATCAGTTCGATATGCCAATATAATCAGTATAACATTTGTAAATAAAATCATAAATCAGATATCTTTTGTGTTAATTATATATCTGATGATCAACTTATAAATTAACTTAAGCTAAAATTGGCTTTGAATCAGTCAATATTTTTACTGTTTAAAGTAGTTAATAATTGTGCAAGAACATCTGTTAATTTATTTGCTGCTGCAATTTTTTCACAATGTTGTTGCTCGCGCACTTCCTCCTTTTTCTAGCTTCAATTAATTGTTGACAATAGTAGTTTATACTTTTTTCTCTTTAGAGGCGTTCTAATAGTTTCTTCATCTTAAAAAGAAAGTAGACATGAATAATACTGTACTCGTACCTATTATTGATTTGTTACATAAAATTATACTTTGAAGTTAAATAAAAAAAAAGTAATTCGATAAATTTAATACGCGCTATCTAAAATAGTCCATTTTAGTTAGTTTTTTATTTACATATACATATAATATACATACAACATTAGTTTAGTTTTAGTTCCATTTTTGTAAAATTATATTAACTGAAGGTAAAAATATTACGTAATAAATTAATAATAATATGCAAAGACAATAACAAATAATATGCGTGAATCGTAGACAGAGAATACTATAGACTCCGGGCACATACGACTTATGAGTAAGGGTGCTTTTATAAAGAAGCAGGTTTCCAGCGCCGAAATCGGCCTGTAGTGACCATCATGTCGTCAACTTCATCGGCCGACGACTTATTTACTATGGAAAATAGTTATTTAAAATGTTTGTATAATATATTAGTATTTATTATATTAGTATTATATTAATATATTAGTATTTTGAAACTGCAGGACAATGTATCTCGACTCTCGTGTCATACTCGTATAAGACTTGTGTTCATTAAAGAATGCTCTCGATCCCTTAGCACCGCAATAACGGCGAGATGGACGAGCCGCAGGGATTTAGTGGGTGAACCGGCAATCGACCAGGAGTCCCACACTTCTCGGGGCTCACGCCACGAGGGCTGGTGCGTACATTGTTTTTTCAAACAAATGTTAATATTCTTGGCAGTGCCACGATGCATGCATGCATGTAGGCCTGCACTTGGGCACTTGGGCCGGCACGATTGAGGTATTTCACCATTAATAATAAACTTAAAACATGAAAAAATACCCATTTTTTTAATAGTATTACTTTATAGAAAACTAGCTGCGCCCCGCGGCTTCGCCCGCGTAAATTTCGATATCGTGGAAAATCATTCCATGGCATCCCTCAGGAACATTTTTTCGGGATAAAAGCTATCCTATGTTACTTCTAATACCTCCAAGAACATGTGTACAAAATTTCATGATGATCGGTTGAGCAGTTTTCGCGTGAAAGGGTAACAAACAAACTTACATTCGCATTTATAATATTAGTAAGTATATGATATATTAAGTACACAGATATTATTACGTAATTACTATTTAGTTCTACTTGTAAATAATGCACGTTTTTTAATACTATTTCCACTTTTAATTAACATACAAACTTTCACATCCTACTCATAGACTAAATAAAAAGTATAGACGGAGCGTTCTCAACAAATGCGTGAAATGAAGCCAGCAAAACTACACCCATTCCTGTATATACACGGTCTCACATACACATTTGACAACCAAACTACACCCAGATCATTAGTTTGTGACAGTTCGTCAATGGCGTATGACTTCCAAATAAATAATTGTTTATTACCTGAAAATGCCGAATTGTGTAGTGAACGGCTGCAAAAATCATTCCTCGAGGAATAAAAAGCAAGAAGGACTTACATTTCATACATAAGTAAACATAAAAATTCATATATTATTAAATCAATTTCAACAATTGTTTGACAGCTTTCAAAAGAAGTAAGATAACATTGCAAACGTGTCGGCGCCGACTCGGCGCCGAAATTGTCGGCGCCGGGAACCTGCTTCTTTATAAAAGCACCCAAAGTAAAGGAACAGAGACAAAGCTTCATACAACCGCGTCGATCACATTACACTACTACAAGCAAAAGGCGCATGTGTGCGTGTCAACTAGGCGAGTGTCACGTACGAGCCGCCACTGGAAAAAACCGGTTTTACTGACGTTCACCCAGTGTACAAACAAAGGGCTCGCACAACGTCGAGTGCGTTCTTATTTATGATTTTTTTTATTATTATAAGCAAAATAAAATCGAATGACTGTACCAAATTGGTTAATATTTTTTTGTTTCTGCGTTCGTTATGACAGGGCAGGGGGGACAGGGTTTATATTATGTAGGCAGATATTTGAAAATGGTATAGAAACATTTAAAAACGGATTGAATAATCCTCGAATAATCCTAATCCTAATCTGTTTTTACTAACTAAAGTAACAACATGAAAGATCCTTCCCATAACAAATAAGTTACCATGACAAAATATTTAATTATGATAGGACAACGTCTGTAGCTGTCCAGCAGTTTCATTCATAAGAGTGTAAATAATAATTTGAAATATAATAATATCGTCCGATAGCCGATTTCGGCTACGGCGGCCGTCTCTATACATAGAGACGAGCCAGATACGCAGGACATATTAAAGTGCACAAGTGTGCGCGCAGACACAAGTGCACTCTCTACTCCCTCTCATTCTCATATTCCGATGGGACGGCAATCCGACACGAACGGCGAGAGATCAGGTACAGGACCGACGGCTTAACGTGCTCTCCGAGGCACGGGGGTGTACCACCGCCAACTTCCTGACTCCGGACTGTTATTAGAAATTGAAAAATCCCAATAACAATTTTTGGTCCAACCCGGGATTCGAACCCAGGACCTCACGTCTGTGGTTGAACACGCTTACCACTAGACCACGAGGCAGTCTATTCAGGTATTAGAAATAATTTGTATTATAATAATTATGTACTGAACAATTTGTATGAATAATACTAGAAAACAAAAGGATATTTCATATTTCAATTATCCAAAGGAGTCTACTAGGTAAGTAAAGGAATTCAGATTATAGCTATTAAAAATTTGATATCTTGTTTACATGGGTCGCACAATCCTATTAGAAGGATGTAAGTTACGTAAATATACGAAACCGGCATAAAGTGACAGCTGTGCTGTCGCGTTTCATGCAGTGTGTAAGTAGCCAGTGGCCTTTGGGGGTGGAGGAAGAAGGAATATCTATACATATAATAAAACTGTAGAAGACTTCATTCTGTCTGTGTCTTGTGCGGCTTTCACGCAAACCCTACTAGACGGATTTTGATGAAACTTTTTTGTTATATAGGTATTAGTCCTCGGTAACATTTAGGCAATAATTTATCAATATATAAAATGCTGTAGTCGATATTTCAACTTCAAATACACTATTTGTATGATGCTACACAATATGGGGAACTGTTGTTCCAATGTAGAAGAGTAGGTATGAAATGACCGAACTCAACGAGTGCTGTTTGTACACTGATTTATTGCTCGACCAAATGAATTGACTATAGATATTGCTGATGTGGACTTAACCTAATTATGAACTAAAGAATGTTGGACTTTGTACATCTTGGGACTCGGGGAAAGGGATATGATACTATATCTAAGCGTATCACTAAAAGTTAAGTTTTATATAAACTGGTTACATTATATAATATCTATCACTACCCTATTAACTATTATTCACTTGTGTCACTATCACTAAGCTTTGGTACGGACAGACGGACCGCACGCGGCACTACACACTTTTCACCTTTAAGAACACTTGTAGAGCCACTTGAAGTAATTTTTCCCGACGACAGCTGCTGCTGGGTAGCCCGGCCCAGGCTGGTGGCCTCCACGGTCTGCAGTATCACCGGGGTAGTGCCCACTACCGCCGGGGCTACATCAAATCGTCGGCGTGTCTTGCGGAGACGATTGATGATATAAAAGGATACCACGAGTATGAGCAGCACCAGCGTGATGTAGATGAGAGTATAATGATGTACATCGTGGTAGCTGACGGGGGAGTAAGCCAAGTCGGATTGTTCCTTTATATAATCTAGTTGTCCGTCCACTTTAATCCAGCTTACATTGTGGTTTTCCGGTACAAACTTGTCGGGTACCGTTGTATTCAAAATATGATTAAGTATAGAAAACTCTGGCACTAAAGGTATAGTTGCTTGGGTCCGCAGTTTTGTTAGATAATTAAAATGTCCGTATATTGTTGTAAATTGACTTTTCAATACGCATCCCTGGCCTATGTCAATAAGTCCGTTTCCCCTTAAATTAATTAATTCCATTGTGTCCGAACAGAAAAGCCGCACATTGCACATATCGCAGCAAGAAAATAACCACCTGTTATCAGCACGTAACTTTATCCACCGCTCTTCGCACTCGTTCGCCTTTGTAATACACAATGTTTTATTGTTTAGATTCATGTTACAAAAGTTATGACTCATTAATTGTTGGTTGTAGATTGGTTCATCAAACGCACATAAAACTCTGCCTGACGATAAGTGCATGCAAAAATGTGTGTCTTCTTCAGATAAAAGAATTAAAAATTCTTTCTGTAAATTAAAAGCTAGGTATGGCGTTATAGTTGTTAGCATGTAATTATTCTGAGGGATGCTGTATATTTTATCTAATTCAAACGATTCCTTCGCAATTAAAGGTATTTTAATCTCAATAACTAAGTACGACTGTCCGACCTTTGAGCTTATTTTCATGACCTTATATAATTCCTGCATATTTTCTTCATATATTGGTAAAGTTAAATCGCCTCGTAGTTGACCGGATATGATATGCAGTTGTTCTTGTAGTTGTTCTAGAGGTATTAAATGAGCGTCTAAGTGGCCCTGAGATAAATCTGTTATAGTATCGATCAGATCATCTTGAATACGCCTTACACTTGATATCAACATCTGCGCAGATAACAATGCTGATTATAGTATTAAATTTATGTTCATGTTCGGACTGTACCCGGTTGAAAACAGTTGTAAAATTTAATAATTGCGACTGTACGTTACTAAATTGCTTATTCATAATTTGTTCATTTCTGTGTAAAATATTTGATTGCGCCTCAATAATGCTCGTTTGTTTTTTCAGTAGACCACGTATATGATTTGTGTCATATGAAATTGTCTCGATGTCCTTTTCATATCTCTTCAGGAATCGGTCGTCAAGAATTCCGAATAACGAATTAGCTATATAGCCTACACCATTTATTAAGCCTCTCTTCTGCCTGTTATTATCTTTAACTTGTAACAATCCGTTATAATGATCAATTTCTGAAAGTTCGTGTTGCAGTTGTTCGGTAATGCTGTTTAACTGTGGCAAAAGTCGGGAGGT
>LUGF01056600.1:281406-293122 GCA_001625245.1 Calycopis cecrops | reverse complement strand
CAAAAATCCATACTTAAAATTGTCTGTAATGAAATGGAAGCGACCCATGATAAAAAATACATAATTAGATTTGGCGTTTTTATCAGAGCCTACAAATGAGTCTATTTTCTTTCACGAAAGCCGAAAAAAATAGATATCAGTGTTTATATTTTACGTTACGAATGAACAGTGAACGAACGGGGCAATATCAATCAGTCCATAAACAAGCCAGGTCGGGTAACAATAAGTAGAAAACCAAATAAAAACACAAAACACAACCGAAACGAGAGAAACAGTAGTATTCTGTAGAGACTAGAGATACAACTGTCAATCAGTTACTGCTATCAAATACAAAAATAGAGCTGGGCTGATAAATATTATTTTATTGCAAAATCGATACAACAGTCTTATTAATACTTTAGTCTTATTTCTTTTACCTTTAAAAAGTTCCGTTAGTTAAAAAATATTAGATTATTGATTTTAGGAATCATAGATAAAATTAATTATTAAATATCACTATTTACTTTAATAAACAAACTAACCCTAATAGGGTAGATTGTATCTATAGCTCATTTAATAATCGATGCAAATCAGTAATGATGTCTATACTGCTTGGACTTGTCACATCACTAAGCATTAACAATTCTTTAACAGTTGATATACTTTTTTCAACATTTAATAACCCCCGCTCTGAAAAGAAAATTTGAAAGATTGAAAAATCGTAGAAAAAATGTTAAACTTGTTCCGTTTTTGTTATATCTACGGTCGCGAAAAGTAACCCAGACAAAATTCTGCATGGGTTCTTTCGTACTCAAGTATAATTTTCAAAGATGTACTCCGACGCACCATTGAAACGAAACCTACTCCATGTTTTTCCCCCTTTTTATTTCTAAGAGAAATAAAAGCAAATATTCCTAATCATCAATTCCAATAACAAATCTACATGTGTAACGCACGGGTACTCCGTCATACATAACGAGTTGGAGCTTTTGGCCGGTTGAATCCGGTTACAGCCGCACAGCCTCAAACCAGTACGCTGTAGGAGGTGACTGTGCCTTCGCTCCTCGACACGTTGTGAATATTGAACATAGATATTATCTTTATAATCTTAGTAAATAATATACTTTTTTATACAATTTTCACATTTATTAAAGTCAATTACAATTTAACACAACCGGTTTCGATTATTCATCAACAGGTATATATCTATCTATATATATATAAAACTCAAACGTAACATAGACAGCTATCAACGCACAGCCCAAACCGCTGGACGGATCAAGCTGAAATTTGGCATCCAGGTAGATGTTACGACGTAGGCATCCACTAAGAAAGGATTACTAGCTAGTATATTATATAGGAATAAACAGGACATATAAAACAGGAATAATCGAAACCGGTTGTGTTAAATTGTAATTAAGTTTAATAAAAGTGGAAATTGTTTAAAAAAGTATATTATTTAATAAGATTATAATATGAATTTCCATCAAGAAGTGACAACACATTTCATCAACTATATTATCTATAAACCAACATGATTAAAAGGAGAATTCTATCTATATACCAGCTGTGATCCGCGGTTTTACCCGCGTAAGTTTCGATTCCGTGGAAAATATGAAAAATAGATGTTGGCCTATTCTCAGACCTACCCGATGGTTTTTATAGTAGTAGTAGATTTCGGAACGTCGAGGTGGTGGAAGAATCCCTTACGAGTCCCTTCGGCCTTCATGGCAGGTGGCTTAACCAGTAACGACCTTCTTGTCATGTTAACAAGTTTCTGGTGATAGAGAGCAGACCTCCTTGGAAGTTAAATTGTTCACGGCCAAACCTGATAAGTGACATCAGGAAGGAGGTGTCTGAACACCAAGGCCTCCGGTCTACAACTAGTCTATAGTCCGCGCCGGATCAAGGTATTAGGGCTTGGTCAAGGATTGCGGCCCCATTAGAGGTCCGTAGCATGTGTATCAGGGGTCTGTCCAAGGGTTTTCGTACACGAGCCCGCAGTTGACACAGACAAATGTCTTGAACATCAGTAGAATCATTTAAATTTTCATAATGGTCCGCGACTGCAATAAGTTTAAGAAACCCTGGCTTAGGGGGACTGCAGCCCCGGGCCCTGTCTAAGTATCTGTAAGGGGCCAAACGATCAGTCGGTGACATTTTCATGACTACCGACATAGACATCCGTATTCAGGTTATACAGATGCGTTGTCCTCTTTTCTCGTCCGCCCTTCCGCCTGCTATTTATACACCGCACGAAACGCGACAGCACAGCTGTCACTTTCAGCGAGAGGTACCTCCCCGGTCGTGCTGGCCCTCTTTGGCTGTATGAATGCATGCAGCGTGGCACTACATCTATAGTTTGACTATTACTATACCAACATATATAAGATATATTTTTTTTTATATAGTACAGGGGGCAAACGAGCAGTCGGGTCACCGAGATGATGGTGTTTTCCGACGTCCACAGACATCTGCAACATCAGGGCTTTTGCAGTTGCGTTGCCGGCCTTTAAGATCATATCAGAAAGGCCTATAATATCAGACCCAGATGACGTTATTCCCCGATGACTCCAATTAATTTGTGATGCTTCTCCATGAGTCATCCAATTGCCCCGCGTCTTAACAATTAGCGACATGGTAGCTCTCTATGTTGGAATGTCCTACACGTGTACATTCGTCACAATATTTCACTGGCCAAATTAAAGAGATGACATGTTATCGTTGAAACGCCACGGACTGAAGAACGAAAAAATCATATTGAGTCATATTTTTGATGATGCCTTGTGTTAATGTAGTCCTAGCCGATTTCAGCTACGGCGGCCGTCTATATAGACGTGCCATCTGCGCAGGACTCTCTCTATTCCCTCATTCTCATATTCCGATGGGACGGCAGTTCGACACGACCGGTGAAAAATCAGGCGCAGGACCTACGGCTTAACGTGCTCTCCGAGGCACGGGGGTGTAACCAACCAACTTCCTGACTGCGGACTGTTATTAGTAATTGAAAAATCCCAATAACAATTTCTGTTCCGACCCGGGATTCGAACCCGGGACCTCACGTCTGTGGTTTAACACGCTTACCACTCAGACCACGAGGCAGTCTACAGCCTTGTGTTATTGAGTAATTAGTCAACAAAACAGAACTATATGAAAGTGTCCTGTTGATGACAGATCCATGATATCGCAGTGTAAGTTGCCGGTGGCACCTGCGGGGCTTTAGTGGATATTCGGCACGAGCCCCCGCATCGTCTCACCCTTTACCTGTGGTAGTGCGTAAAGCATTTCCCAGCAAAACCCAAAAAATACCTTTGCAACTGATGCACTGAGTCAAGAAATATCTTCAAAATAGTTTCAAACTTCAACTTAATCCAATATTCACTATACAAAGATATAAAGTACACCAAGAATATGACAATTTAATAGTGAATGGGTCCTCAGTAATTTCTTTCATTGTAAAAGCATAGGAAAATATAGTCAAGTTGGAAAAACTAATTGTTTATGACGGGTTCGAACCTGAACTATCCGGTTGAAAGTACACAGCAAGAACCACTAGACCACCAAGTCATTAAAACATAGGAATAGACTGAAACACTTTTATCGACGATAAAGTTATAGTTTAAATGCAAATGAGGCTTTATGTAGAAGAGGCTTTTTCTAGAAAAGATAAAATAGTAATAAGTAATCGTTAAAGGTAATAAAACTAAACTAACTAAAAAGCTGTGTTTAACAGCCTCGACACGCTAGAGTTTACTCGTTACGAACGTTATTTTGAAGTAAAAGTGCGAAGTAAGGGTAGTAAAGGCATATGCTGAACGTTTGTCGGTTATTGTTTCACACGGTTTTACTCATATTTTTCATACCGAGCACCGTGGTTTCTTAAAGAGCAATTCAAAACCTCCTTACATATACCTTAACTTAGCCTATACCTGTATCATAAGATCTCATACAATCCTATTACCAACCTATTTTCCACTACAGTATCTTTTATGGCAGTTCGTCACTTAACATATTTTCCGATATGGACATTGTTGACATCTCTAAACGTAAAACATATGTACCTAACATGACAATCATATTATTGTGTACATATTATGGTACAAGCTATAATCTATTTCATATCGAGACCCATAAGTGAATAGTGATACACTTCTTGTATTAGTACCTACTATTGGTCACCGCGGAAAGGGACCGTAAACGCCTCGCCTCGAAAAGCGAAGGCGATACGATTACGTTTCCCATGAGTGTGCTTTGCAGTATGGAGTTTCATACAAAGAATACTGAACGGCTCGAGGTGATACGGTTATGATCCCTTTGTTGATATATGTGCGGCGACCATAACAATTTCATGAATATAACATGTTCATTTTAATCATGAAAAAATTAACATGATCTTCACAGAATAAAGACTAAGCTGTTTTGATCTATATACAGAATACTAATAAGCACTAATAGGAAAATAAAAAAGTATTGTCTGGCCGCAAACTGGTGACAAACCGGAACTTCTCAGTATTATACTTTAGATTTTTTTTAGTTTTCATCGTTGTATGTCCTTGTATATAAGTAATAAGAATGCAATATTTTTCTAGCTTATGCCGAACTTAACCAATTTTGCACAGCCTAAATGCATTATTATTTGTAACACTTAGTTTTAAATATTCTTTTTGTATATTATTGTCTTTTGTGTTGTGTCCAAATAAATATTTCATTTCTTTCTTTTTTTTCTTTTCTTTCTATCCTACTAATTATAAATTCTAAAACTTGTATATTTGTCTTTCTTTCACTCGAATACTAGAAGACAGAATCGATGGATAAGCTTTAGGCATAACATAATATATTGAAATCTGAAATTATAAAAAAAAATTTGTACCGTGGCTAGTTTTTTTTTTTATAGGATGGCGTATAACGATCCGTTGCAGCCATTTTCGTAACTACCAACGCATTTAGACTTGCGCAAGAGTTTAGCAGATGCGTTGCCCTCCTTCCTAGTCCACGGACCACCGGCTACTTGCACACCGTCCGAATCGCGAGAGCGAGAGGTACCTCCCCATCGTGCCGGCCTGCTTCGACTGCACGCAACTAACCACCTCTTACTAAATCTAAGTACCACAACACTACTAATCTCGGAATAATACCGGTGTTTTGATAACATACTAGAACTTCTAAAATAGCGGAAACATGGCAGTTCGCCAGCGCTCCGATTGTGTGGATGTTGGTCCCGTAAACATGGCCGACGTGTTGTGAGTGTTGCCATCTGTTGAGAAGCTTGGCAAGAGGTAGTGCACTGCATCGCAACGGGGTGGCACGACCGGAGGTACCTCTATCCTATTAATATTATAAATGCGAAAGTTTGTATGTTTGTTTGTTTGTTACTCCTTCACGCAAAAACTGCAGAACCGATTTTCATGAAATTTAAAACACACATAGACAGTGAGTTGGATTAACACATAGGATAGTCTTTATCTCGAAAAAATGTTCCTATGGGATACCATGGGATGATTTTCCACGGGATCGAAAATTACGCGGGTAAAAACGCGGGGCGCTGCTAGTATAATATAATACCAATAAAATACGCAAAATGTCTTTACACACCTATATTACTATTATGTAGTTGTCTATCAGTAGTTATCAAAAGGTTCCGACTGCTCGTTTGGCCACTTATCGTCATCATCAACATCGCTCCACTGCTGGACTTGTGCATATTTCGATGCCCACTATAAAACGTACTATAATAAATCGTTTATAATAATATCTTTTGTTATCCATTTATACTTGTATGTAGCAGAAGGTAATGTTTTAGAATATTATAATTTACACTGTGCAATTTCAATGTTACGGCGCAAGGCTGTTTGTCAACTGATCTAAGTCCATACATTAAAAATAATAAAAAACAAACACTCGAGCATGAGTAGGCAAGGATCTTTACTCTGTGCTCGAACCGTGGCGCGGGAAAAATTACGTCTATCAAACAAACTTTATAATGTTACTGGCTACGTTATAGCTAAGGATGCAAAATTATATCATACTAGCTTCGCTCCGCGGTATCCCGTGGAAATTTCGAGATGAAAAATGATGTTGGCCGATTCTCAGACCTACCCAATAATTATTATTATATCAAGCCCATTATGTGTCCCATTGTTGGGCAAAGGCCTCCCCCCATTTTTTCCATTTTTCTCTGTTCAGAGCTGCATCACGCCAATCAGGCGGGTATACGTCGAGCTCATCTCGCCATCTCCTTTTTGGTCGGCCTGCCTGAGTCTGGGTCCCATAAAGTCACCAATTTTTGCCCAACACTCTTCAGGTCTGCGGCAGACATATCCAGTCCAGCTCCATTTGAGATGAACTGGATATAATATTATGAGAATCGGTCAAGCCGTTTCGGGGGAGTATGGTAACTAACTAAAATGAATGGTGACACGAAAATTTTACCTATCTATCTACCTATAAGATTTTTAACGGATTTTAATTTAGTATTTTAGAGTCCCGACGTTTCCGAAACTTTACCTACAGCCAGCAACCGCGGTCTCGAGTGGACTGTGATGACAGGTCACTTAAGTTATAATATACAATGTAACATTTAATACATTTAATACAATGTAACATTTAATACATTATACAATATAACATTCGTGTAAATTTAAGAAATCGGTATCATATAATCTGTTCTAATATAATAAAACTGAAGAGTATGAATGAGCGAATGCGCTAAGCTCAAAAACTGCTATTCCGATTTGAACATTTCAGTGTCAGATAGCCAATTTGACGAGGAAAGAACGCTACTACTCTACTTGTTACCCATTTACAAGGTCGTACCTACCTATTCGGCTGCAATGCATTGACTTTACCTTCTACTAAGTAAAATACTATTTTTATAGCATAAATATCTGGATGACCGAGCTTTGCTCCGTATTTCTTTACATATTAATTACGTAATGAAAGTTGAATAAAAAAGAACAAAAATAAAAAAAAAGTGACTGTGGATTCGATCCTTGTATCTCTCGCGTCGGAGGCTATTGTTCTCTCAATTGAGCTGCTCTTGACACCTTAGAGGTGATTGCGAAAACCTTCGTATTCTATATATTCTATATTATATTATAGCAGTTTTTTTTTGCCTGAAAACATCGATAAAAAAAATTGAAAAAAAAAATGACATAGATCCGTTTCCGAGATTCACTTTTTATAGAAATATAGAATTATATATGTACAAGCTGCGTCCCGCGGTTTCAGCCGCGTAAATTTCGATCCCGTAAAAATTGAAAATCATCTCATGGCATCACATAGGAACATTTTTCCGGGATAAAAACTATCGTGTTAATCCACGTTACTCTCTGTGCGTGCCAATTTTCATGAAAATCGGTTCAGCAGTTTTTGCGTAAAGTAGTAACAAAGAAAGAAACAAACATACAAACTTTCGCATTTATAATATTAATATGATATACAAAAATTGCTCGTTTATAATATAGAACATTATGTTTACACAAATAAGCAATCCGAGCCTTTTGACGACCGACGCCCATTAATATCTGCAAAAGCAGTGAGTGTTGCGTCCCTGGTCCTACCGGCCCAATTATGATGCAATGCAGCATGGCACTACCTCTTACTACATGTGTACGTACGTGTATACATTATGTATACTATTTTTATGCTATATTGTTGTAAATAATGCGTGTTCTTTGTTCGTCGCAATTTAGTTCTGCTTCGATAAAGTTGAACATACAAATTTGTGATAATTTCACGGCACAATCTGATGTCATTTATTGTTACAGTGACAACAAGTTAATAATAGTGATGAGCCATAGGATATAATATAAAGGCATAGAAAAATAATGACAGGTATTGAAATGGATAAGTGTGAGTCAGATTTGCACACCGCAGGTTTGCACCAACTGGGGGTCGTTGGTGCAGAAACTTAATTTCGTAAAAACAAAATTTAATTTGGATAACTTTTATAAGGTATTCAAGGACCTTATAAAAGTTAACCAAATTAAATTTTGTTAGAAATGAACTGCAATTAAATCCGTAGTATATTTAATCAGTAGTATTTTTAATTTATATAATATTTTCTTAGTTCATTGCAATTTTGTATTTCATGACAGCACTATAATAAAAGCATTATTAAATTTAATTTAGTAATATGATTGGCTATAGGCTATAGCACCTTGCTTCTAGAACCCAAAGGACTTGGAGGAAACATTAAACATTCTAGATAAGTAACGATCTTTCGAAGATACTTCTCTGCGCTTTAGGGTCAGCGCAGACAGAGAGGAATAATTCTCGCGCGGTCTCGGGTATTTTCTTTACGGATCGCGTATGCTCGAGCATGCGCGCGACCTCGCGAGCATGTGCGAGTAAACCGTTCTGGGTTACCACTCTACAGTAAACATGCCAGTTTGCCGCGAAACTTCTTCAACGATGCTGGACTGGGATATGATTATGATGATGATCTTATGGACTTCGGATTAAAAATCTAAAAAATGACGTCCTTCCTCATTAAACTCACAAGTGACAACACAGAAAGTACGCGTATGACGCGGGCGCCGCGCCGCGCTCCTACTCGACGCCGGGCGCGGGGATTCCCGCGCATCTCCGAGGACCGCGAGCATTTTTTGTCAGGTTCAAGCATTTATGCACTTTATTGCAATAAGTTTAAAATTTATTTTTAATTGCGTTCATAAAATCCTCTCTGCTGCGCTCCGTTCTGTCTGCGCTGAGTCTTAAGCGCAATTTTATCCCGCGCACTACTTCGACGCGGAATCCCTGGGTATTTTCGGACCGATTCGACCTAGGGATCTTCAAGAAAATAGCTTAATTAGCTCTCTGTGTGTGGGCGTTGGTGATCACTTAACATCAGGTGGAGCAACTGCTCGTTTGCCTCCTGTCCTATAAAAACCGGCCAAGTGCGAGTGGGACTCGCGCACGAAGGATTCCGTACCATTATCTACGAAAACGGGAGCTTTTCTTTTGTATGGGAGCAAAAAAATCACGTTTATTGTATGGGGGCCCCTTAAATATTCATATTATTTAATTTTTTAGTAGTGACAGACGGACTGACGGACGGATATCGGAGCCTTAGTAATAGCGTCCCGTTTTTAGCCTTTGGGTACGAAACCCTAAAAAGTAACAGTTGTGTAGCCAAGCTATTTTGCTTTCGAGGGGAAACACATGCAGTGCCACTGGTTCCTGGTGATGTTGAATGGGTGTGCAGGACTGGCGGATGTACCAAATACTCACTAGCTGAGCTCTAGAGCGTGGACAAGACAAAAATCATCAGTCAGAAAAGTTTCGTTTTTCGTTTTTGACGTTTGAATTCTTCAATGACGCACCCGATGACGTCTCAACCTGTGCATTCTCTGACGAGCTACGGAGAAACGTCGCCTCTAAATTTAGAACTGTTTTACAATGTTGCTCTAATGTGGTTCTATGTGGGATGGTTCTTGTAGAATGATGACGTCACGAGTACGTCAGAAGACTGAAGTGTCCAATATCACGCGAAGGATAAAGTCATTGAAGTGGAGTTAGATTGTTATCTGCATCGCCTATTGAGTGCGGGGAATTGAATATCAAAATATAAATATATTTAGGTCATCTTCTTCCATGTCATTGGCACTGAATATAATCAGCCCAGAACCTAGTCACGGTGACTGCATCATCTACCTAAATATATCCGACCACAACAGGTACCCTGCACTCATTGCTTCGCCACAACCAGCTAAATCAAAAAAAAAAAAAGAAAAAAATTAAATTAAAAAATAAACTACACAAGACCGTCAGCACCGGAACGGACGCGGTAACACAATTGTAAATTCAATTAAAGTATTTTATTAAAAAGGCACAATCGCTGCGTCAGCGAAGGCGGCGATAAATATCTGACATCTTAAATTAAAAAAAAAAAAAGCCAGCTAAATCAGCATGAATTTTCACGGCAGTACATCAATTGGAATGACAGTGGCGCCAGTGAAACCTTCGTTGACTCATGCAGAACAACTTTGTTAAAAATCATCACATGATAAAATGCGTAGTTTACGATTCTATAAAGGACATACAGACAAACATTAATTTTTATATAGACGATGGTGATGAAAGCAAGGAGAAATTCCAAGGATATTCCTATACGTAAATATAAATTAAATTTGGCCCTGCGCAGGCAATTAATTTGTTTTGCGTAGTGAAGTGACGAAGTAGCAGGGCGCGGTCCCCTGAGTTAATCAAGTAATAGAGAGCCTGATGGAAAACGCTCGGCCGCCAGGGCTGCCACTTGCGAAAAAAAAATTGTTCTTATTATTCACTAGACAACCCTTACTTCTTTGGGCATCCAAATTTAATCGATACTAGATTATAGAGCTGAATAGTTTGTTTGTTTTTTTGAACTAAAATCAGCAGGAACTGGTCGATTTTGAATAATTCATGCAGTGATAGATAGCCGATTTATCAAGGAAGGCTAAGGCTAGGAAGGTATGTTTAATTCAACTACGACTTAAAGAAGTCGAGTAAGTGGTTACCGCATGTACAACAGGGGGCGCTGCTAGCATAGACTAACATCAATATATACCAATATAATATACCCAATAACAATTTGTTTAATCTTAAAATGTAGCCTAGAATGGTGTAGCTTTCTGTTTGTGAAATAATTTTCATGACCGGATCAGAATTTCCAGACACAGTACAAAGTTAGACCTCTATATAATATACTAGTTGACCCGACAGCCGCTGTCTGGTCAAAATATGTTGTCATGGTAACGTGTAATGCTATGTGGCCGAATAGGGAATATGCGTATGATTCAAATAATGATATTTTTTTTTATATGTAAAGTCTTTTCCTGTAGATGTGCGTACGTATTAATATTTTTTTGTATAATTTTGTTTTCAATTGCCATTGGTGGTTGTTAAGATGCGTGACGTCATGTCAGCGCGGCAAAATGGCGATCGTTTAAAAAGCTGTTATCGGCCTACTAATTTGAAACATATTTTTTGAACTTAATATTATTTTTTCAGCTCTGATATTTTTTTACATTAATGTAATTATGTAAATTATCATTTAAAATTATAAACAAAATACATGCATATTCCCTATTGTCAATCCGTCATTTTGTCCTACAATAGTGAATTTCAAGTCGAGATACCGACTGCAGCATTATATATATTGATAAATTATAGCCATTATGTTACCGAGGATTAATACCTTTAATATTAAATATAACAAAGAAGTGTCATCAAAATCCGTCCTGTAGTTTTTGCGTGAAAGCCGCACAAGACAAACAAAATGACGTTTTGTACAGTTTTATTATATGTATATTATATTAAGTATTTACGTAAGTATATTTATATTCAGTATGGACGAGCTATTACAATAGTATGAAGTTTTGTAAATCGATATATAATATAGCCTAGGTATATATTATGCGGAACAAATTTACATAATATCTACGAAATTTCATTATATTCGGACCAGTAATTAAGGGTAGGGCAAATCAAATGAAATTTTTATATACCTATAAAGATTAAGATGTGGAAACTGTGTCGAAATTATCTGTATTTATTATTATTATACGTACACTTATTATATAGAGGAAATATTGTTCTGTTTGTTGTTATCGAATAGGCTCCAAGAATTAAGATCAATTTTACCCATTATGTCACTAATATTTCACTTAGTTAGCTTTACACTAGTTAATTCACTAATATTGCTACATTATGAGAAAATAACACATTTTATTTTATTACGATTGAACAATTTTAT
>LUGF01056600.1:265978-280381 GCA_001625245.1 Calycopis cecrops | reverse complement strand
AAGACAAACAAAATGACGTTTTGTACAGTTTTATTATATGTATATTATATTAAGTATTTACGTAAGAATATTTATATTAAGTACTAGCTGCGCCCCGCGGCTTCGCCCGCGTAAATTTCGATATCGTGGAAAATCATTCCATGGCATCCCTCAGGAACATTTTTTCGGGATAAAAGCTATCCTATGTTACTTCTAATACCTCCAAGAACATGTGTACAAAATTTCATGATGATCGGTTGAGCAGTTTTCGCGTGAAAGGGTAACAAACAAACTTACATTCGCATTTATAATATTAGTATGATAGACGAGCTATTACAATAGTATGAAGTTTTGTAAATCGATATATAATATAGCCTAGGTATATATTATGCGGAACAAATTTACATAATTTCTACGAAATTTCATTATATTCGGACCAGTAATTAAGGGTAGGGCAAATCAAATGAAATTTTTATATACCTATAAAGATTAAGATGTGGAAACTGTGTCGAAATTATCTGTATTTATTATTATTATACGTAAACTATTATAAAGAGGAAATATTGTTCTGTTTGTTGTTATCGAATAGGCTCCAAGAATTAAGATCAATTTTACCCATTATGTCACTAATATTTCACTTAGTTAGCTTTACACAAGTTAATTCACTAATATTGCTACATTATGAGAAAATAACACATTTTATTTTATTACGATTGAACAATTTTATTTTGACGCCCAACGAAGTTGTCACGGGTGGACAACTGATACTATACTCTTTTATGAATACAGTGCGTAGTATTTACAGTATTTACTATATAAAATTAGGTGTAAATAAAGGAGATTGGAAGCGCAATTCAGTACTATACAATATACATAGTTTAGGAGGATTGCATTGTAAATCTTAGACATAGATACCTTTCTAACTCTTGCCTAGATTTTTTAGATTATATTCTTTCTTCTATGGCAAATGAATGTAATGCTAAGTTACAAAATGAAACCATGGATAAATAGATTTATTAAGTACCGAATTACAATTAGAGTAGAAGAAATATAACGTGTGCGCCCTAATTTATTTATAATCCATGGTTATATATACTATTATATTTTATAAATAGCTTTTATATATAATATCATTCCAAAGATACGATTTATGAAATAAAGATCTAATTTAAACGTGCGACTACATAATAATAATAATAATATCGTCCTAGCCGATTTCGGCTACGGCGGCCGTCTCTATAGAGACGAGCCAGATGCGCAGGACATATTATAGTGCACAAGTGTGCGCGCAGACACAAGTGCACTCTCTATTCCCTCACACTCATATTCCGATGGGACGGCAATCCGACACGACCGGTGAGAGATCAGGCGCAGGACCGACGGCTTAACGTGCTCTCCGAGGCACGGGAGTGTATCACCGCCAACTTCCTGACTCCGGCTGACTGTTATTAGAAATTGAAAAATCCCAATAACAATTTTTGGTCCGACCCGGGATTCGAACCCAGGACCTCACGTCTGTGGTTGAACACGCTTACCACTAGACCACGAGGCGACTACATAATATTCTAGTGGTGAAGGTTAACACACATTCTTCAACAACATGCTGTCTATCGTCAAACTCACACCCGGAACAGTTTGCCATTGATTAGGTATTATTTAATGCTATTGGAGGGGCAGGAGGGAGCCCCCGCGGCGGATCTCCACCTTGTCGTGGTGAGGGCGCTTAGTAGCCGTGGCTTGGACCACCACGGTGAACCAAGAGGGATCCCAGGTGGGGACACGTCGAGTGGCCTTCACCAAGGCCCGCTCTGGATGCGTCCATGGAGGAGGGGTCGCGGGAGAAGAGGTGTCTCGCTGTGTCGTTGCCGTGCGCCCTATCTCCCGAGAACGAACGGGGGCGCAGTTGGCGGTGGGGCTGCAGAGGAAGAGGAGATGCGGTGTGTCGTTGCCGTCCTCCCTGTCCGCTGCGTCCGTTTAATGGTTAGTCCGCCCAGCGGATGGGGCTAGTAAATGCCGGAGGTCCTCCACCCGTCCTTCTGAATCAGCAGATGGCGGCGTGGATTGGGACGACCGGCGTGGTGTGCTCCGAAAACCAATAAAAACCGAATGATTAAAATATATTTCAAGGTTTTAAGGACGAGGAGAAAAATGAAATTGTCAAAATCAAAAGTTAATTATTTCTGGTAAGACGCGAGTATTTTCGTGTTATCAAGGGGGGCGTCCCTCTTTTCCACTAGTAATGCCGACTTAAACATGATCCGACTGAACTAAACTAACTTACGAATGAGGATAATACTCCTCCCTCTCATTTGAAGGTAATGCATTCGTACAGTTTATAGAACGGCATGAGATTGTTTCGCATAGATAAAATAAATTTAAGCCAAAACATTTGTTGTAGATGACATTGTACTTATGGAACGTCGTTAAGGAAAATCCATTTGGAGGTTAACAAGTGCCGATTTAACACAACCTTATCTGAGTCATACAACTCATACTGTAACATTTTGTGTGAAAACGGCATTCTAGCCTGTTTTTGATGTATGACAACTTTCCTTTGTTGTATAATTTTGTGCGAGTGATTTTGAAGGACAAAAATGTGGAACAGCAAGTCACGGAAGCGTGCGCCATTTTTTTTAGTATCTGGAGGTTAACGAGCAATCGGAGCCTTTTAACATGGCTTTTAATGACTACCGACGCACACACAGACACAATTTCTACGCAGATACGTCGCTCTCATTTCCTTCTATGAACTATATTTAATTTGAATATGGAATGAATATTGTAGCGAATCTTTTTCAAGGTCATTTTTGTCGCTGTAAGATTTTTTTTATGTTAAACTAGTCGACCCGACAGCCGTTGTCATGTCATTATTGGAAGTTGGATTGGAGTTACCAATCTGTTACTTTGCCCTACAATAGTGTATATTTTTTAATTTTACATTATATAGGTATATTGATACATAACAAAAAAAACTTTCATCAAAACCCGTACAGTAGTTTTAGCGTGTGCGCCGCACAAGACAGACAGAATGACGTCACACTTTTATCATATGTAAGTATAGGTATATAGATGTGGAAGAAGAAAGTGAAGATCGTAACCTAACACTCCATATATTTTCTTTATTTATTTTATTTTCTTTATTAGGAATTTTCGGGATAACAGTACCTAAAACCTACATGTTTAAGACTTTCGCCATTGCTACACATTTTAAGTCGGGCCTTGACCACGGCTGGAGTAACCCGGCCGAAGCGTCGAGCAAAATTTTTGTTTTCGCTAATACCTTTAATAAATATTGTATCGTGTTAAAACTCGTAAAGTAACTACAAAATAGTACCTAGCCATGGACAAGCGAATGTATATTAGCATAACAATGTAAAACATTCTTCTCTGTTTTAGTTTTAATTTTTGTTTTTTCTTTTATTTTATATGTTTCATGTTGTTATGTGTTTATTTAATGGAGCATTGAATAAAATTATTTCTATTCTATTCTATTCTATAAAATATGTTGTCTTACGAATTTCGGTAACGTAGGCCAATCTCTGTACGGACGAGCCATCAGTGCGCAGAGTCAAGTGCACTCCATATTCTCTCATGCTCCCATTCCGATTACTTCAATGCGACATTCGACATCACGAGCGAACAGAAATCAGGCGCAGGCAGGCAGTTTAGTGCTCAGGCACGGAGGTGTATCGCCGCCGAGCACTGACTTCGGACTGTTATAACTTGGAAATTGTGATAAATACTAAAGACGTATTTTATTTTATTCTGTGTTATATGTTATTATAATTAATCATATCCTTATTTATTTTCCTCATGGCCACAATCTACCATGGCCAGTGTGGAGGACAATAAATATACTAAGAACCCAGGTTGGTCGCTGCCGAACGAACCTGGCAAATTGGGGCATAATAGATCCGAGCCAAACCCAGTGTGACTGCGGAGCCCCGGAACAAACAATGGACCATATCCTGATCTGCCCCTCCAGTCCTCAACCGTGCTCGCTCATTGACGTCATGAGCGCTAATGCCAAGGGCGTAGAACTGGCGCAGCACTGGAGCGGGCATATATAACCCAAATACCACATTAAAAAAAAAAAGTGTCATCGACACGAAGAAGAAGAAGAAGAATCATATCATATCTTTTTTGTTCAGCCTATGTTGTCCCACTGCTGGGCAAAGGCCTCCCCCGAACTTCGGCAACCGTCCCGGTCTTTTGACTTCTCCCATCGGCTTTTGTCGAAGGCATCGAGGTCGTCCCGCCAACGTTTCCTCGGCCGTCCTCGGAGTCTCGCCGTCCGGGGCCCACTGGGATGCTGTTCATCCTCGACACATGACCAGCCCACTCCCACTTCCACCATATATTCACTTCACATATAATCAAATTATATAATTACTAGCTGTGCCCCGAGGTTTCACCCGCGTTTAATTTCTAAGAAATCCATACAAACTTTAAACCCCTATTTCACCCCCTTGGGGGTGGAATTTCTAAAAATCCTTTCTTAGCGGATGCCTACGTCGTAACATCTACCTGGTTGCCAAATTTCAGCTTGATCCGTCCAGTGGTTTGGGCTGTGCGTTGATAGCTGGCTATGTCACGTTTGACTTTTATATATGTATATAGAAGATAATAAATATATATTTGGCAAAATTCTTCTAAATTCCTTAGGCCACCTAAATGTTCACTATTATATTGCTAATGTAGGTACTTCTAAGTTGGGTCCTGTAGCCTGCAGATCCGGGATTGGATTGGCCGCTTTTGAATGGAGAGGCCATTCAAAAGCGGCTGAAGGCACTCGCAGGGGGTTTAGGCGCTAGGGGCACTCAAACGCCGAGCCTGGTAGCGTGCGTAAAGGCCCTGCGTCAACAAAAAAAAGAGGTACTTCTAAGTTAGATGTATATTAATTAATTACATCACTTAGTAAATGTTGATGACGAATGACTCGGTTGTAATTTCCATTATTACGAATGATGTGGACATGACTCTCAAGAACTGTATTACGCGAATATTACTCATTACAATAATTAATGGTCGCCGCTCGCTTATCAACTCGGAAAGGGATCGTAACCGTATCACCTCGAGCCGATCCGTATTCTTTGTATGAATCTTCATACTGCAACGCACACTAATGGGAAACGTAACGTAATCGCATCGTCTTCGCTTTTCTAGGCGAGGCGTTAACGATCCCTTCCCGAGTTGAGAAGTGTGCGGCGACCATAACACTACCATAACGGATCTCATCGCGTTTTACTATGTTTTTTTTTTATTGCAGGGGAAATTCATTTTCGCACCGTCGAACCGGGCCGAGGAGAACCAGAAGGATGTGTCGGACTCGGCACAAGAGTACCCCTACCGGCTAAAAACCACTGCGAGATCCGTCAGCCACCGAGATGGGATGCCCCGGATCTATCAGGAACAGGACATCCCGGCGACTGGCCGGTACCCAACTAGGGACCGGTCTTCGTCAAGATAGTAAGAGGTAGTGCCACACTGCATGCTTGTATGCAGTCGATATGGGCCGGCACGACCGGGGAGGTACCTCTCGCTTACACGAGACTGGCGTAAAGTGACAGCTGTGTGCTGGTGGTAGTCACGAAAATGGCTCTGGCTGGTCGTTTGCCCTCCTATATCGTAAAAAAAATAAATATAAGGTCACACCTGGACTTACAGACCTTCTTATGCCGAAACCTTTTTTTAATTGGGGTCAGGTGCCCAGCCTGACTCACTTAGTCCAGAGTCAGATCCATTACAGCAACATGTCGATCCAGAAAACAAAACAGCAATCGGTGACTGGTTCAGATTTTTTCGCCGGTTTACAATTGACCCGTCACCATCTTGGAACCTAGATGCAAGATGAAGCGGTGGCCCGTGGAAGGAGGAAGAGGAAGGAGGGCAACACATCTGTATAACCTCAATGCGGATGTCTATGGGCGTCGGAGGTCATGAAAATGGCTGCGATTGCTCTGGTTTTACATGTAAATTGTTAATCATATTAATACTGGGACATATGTTCCAGTATTAATATAATAAATTTAAATTAAATACATAATACACGGTTTTTATACTATTTTGTTTTTTTTTTATTTTTTACTATAATTTAATCGTACCGGTTCAAGCATTTATCGGTATGTAGGGTGTCCATTGCATTTTGAAAATGTATCTCATTCGTTGCTTTATTTAATTTTAAATTTCTTAATATAATTTAATTTGTCCGGCCTGATGAGTAGTCGTAAAAGCATTCAGGCAAAACTTGTCTGTTTAACTGTTTGGGTTAGGTATTTGGGTGACCCGTGACAACCCTAGCTATTGTAAGATCGAAAAGTTATAATTAACGTGTCAGAAATGCAGTTCGAACTGGATTGAAGCGGTCATCTCTATAATGACGAGGGAAAAACTCAACGGATTACCGCCAATTATGAGGCAATACGCCATTGTTTGAGACGCTTATCGGTTAGACCAAGGCTGATAGCCATACAAAATTTACAAATTAGAAGTAACCTTACTGTGTGTTTGATACACATCATAAGTGTTATTTCAAATTCAAATAATTTATTTGCGTAATTAAGGTAAGTACATACAATTGTTATTAAAATAATATTTTGTCCAGCATATTTCCATTTCAGAAAACCTACGCGTGTATGAGAGGGAGAAAGATATGCATATATTACCAGCCAACCAGCCAAATATGTTTTAAGTTTACGCCAATAATTGTACACATTATAATCACACTGAAACGTCGGGAAAATGTGAAATACTTAAATAAGCCGCGATATTATCCATTAAAACTTATATTTTGTTTCATCAAGATTCAAATTTGAATTCAAAATTGTCGATTTCAGCATTGCAAGAGCAAGCAAAATCCATAAGTTTATTAAGTACATGCACTGCGGGCTGCGGCTCTTCCATGGGCCACCGGAAACTCACACACACACACACATAGTTGCATTGTACCGGTATGTGAGCGAGAGGTATCTTCCCAGTCGTGCCAAGTCTCCTTACTAAATACTATAATTATAGACAACTTACTATCTCATCAATTCCTATTATAATATTGTATTAAGTAACAGTAAAGATATCTTTAGCAATATTATAAAGTACCTACACACTTGAGAACAAAGAATTTCAAAGTATTTACAATACAATGTATTATCCTTAACGATACTTGTACTAGTTAAGAATTTATTAGTGTTTAAAATCTGCCATATCTTTCACTAAACATGTAATATTTTATTTTATTTATTTTTTTTATGGTATAGTGGTGCAAACGAGCAATCGGAGTCATTTTCATGACTACCGACATCCACATAGACGCTATACCATAGAGATATAAAGATTTACTTCTGATATCTATGCGCTATACAGATCCGCTGCCCTCCTTTCTCCTCTCACCTCCATTGGCCAAGGGCTAAGTTTTGACTAAAATGTATTATAAATCGATGAATGCCGCATAAAAAAGCATGACTCATTTTCGCCTTAGGCCGATCTTGCCTCTCTGACTCTTGTTTCGCCCACTCACTCGCACGCGGAACATACCAATGCATCATAATTTTCGTGCGTGCAGCCGGCATTCGTCGATTTATAAAACATAATCCCGTCAAAATATCACTAAACGCACATTGTTATCACGTAATAACATCTATAAACCGACTTTAGACGCCAATTTTTTGACAGACCGTTGGATCCTTCGAGTACGGCGATGGGTTGTCGGGTAAAGCGAGATCTGTAGAAAATTGTGACCAAAGGTCCTTGATTTACTATCATTTTTACTTTAAAGGTCACATAGATTGAAGTAGGCTAGGTCAAGACTTTTCCTTATACACCTTTATGCAAGGGCAAAAAAAGTGCGGGGAATTACTAGTTTTGCTACGTGGTTCGTATGAAAGGAGGCCAACATCTGCATTGCATGATCTCTGTTTGTGTAGATGTTTGTTGGCGTTGGAAGTCACAGCTCTCGCTACACGAGGAGATTGTAAAAGATGGCGGATTGCTAAACGCAGTTTTCTTGTTTCGCCGGTTCTTCTCAGGACAGGGCTAGGGTTGAACCGGTGGTAGATTTAATTGTTGACGTTCAAAAAGTAATTCCTGTAATGGAGAATGTTACTAGGTATGCCAAATCGCTTGAAAGTTTGTCCCAGTAAGGCCCGTAAGTAAATAAATATACTACTTTTTTTTCATTCAAAAATTCCTAGTAGTTTTGATTTTACAGGCATTGAAACTTTCGAAAAATATTGAGTTCCGCTAACGGTCACGGACCGCCTGTGACGTCACACCACAACGCGCTCAGGGCGCTCGCAGTCGCGCGTCCATAATACTTACTTCTTACGATAATATCTCAAAAAATATTCATCTGATTGATATAGTGTAAAGGGCAATTTTAATTTGCATTAAAAGCCTAAGCTAACTAACATATTCATTTGGATAAGGATTAATACTGAACTAAAGAACATTGCTTTGAAAATAACGTAATGTTTTAGTTAAAAATTTGAGCATAAAAGTGACTATTGTAAGTAAACAATAAGAGATAGAGATATGTTATCTTGAACTTTTTTGTAGCATTTTTATAGATTTTGAATTCGCTAGTACATTAGTCAACTATATCTTTGCTAGGTTACGCGGCGTTTGCGTGGAAAGCTCCCAGTTGGCGAGATTTTTGGCGACCTCTTCAACATTTAACGCCGTATTTCTGCTAATTTACATAAAAGCATAGTAATTTATATGCTTAAACGTTCCTCAAAAATCATTCCTTCTATTGTTGAAAACCGTATAAAAATCTGTTAAGTCGTTTTTGAGTTTATCGCGTTCAAACAAACCGAAAGACACAGCCGGGCGACTTATTTTTATAATATGTATAAGATTACTTTTTATAAACGTCTTTTATTGTAATTTTTTTCAGTTCCTGCATTTTCGAAGCTGTTATACATCCGTAGAGTATCTCAAATCACGAATTTTAACCCGATTGAGCTATTTCGGCGGCAACGAAATCACTATTTGATGATAAAAATTGGGCAACAATTAATGCATCTATATAACTATATTATAAAATCAAAACAACAAAAACATTAAAATGAAACAAAAAGTAGTATATTTATTTACATAAAGGCCTTATTGGGACAAACTTTCAAGCGATTTGGCATACCTAGTAACACAAGTTGTGGTGTGACGTCACATCGTCACGGGCACTCCGCGTCGCGCGGTACACCTTGTTTTACATAAAAATCGGAAACTAATTGAGGTATCGAAATATTTTTTTCACTAGTATTTTTTATTTTTGACAAAGAATATGGAGAGCTATTTATCAAAAATTGGTAACATTCTCCATTCTATTTTGAATAAAAAACTTTTCTTTCTTTCTTTCTTTCTTTCTAAGACCTTACCTATTTTGTGTTCTTTTCATAGCATAAGGAGGGTAACGAGCAGTCGGAGCTATTTTCATGACTACCGCCGGCCAGAGACATCCGCAAAAAGGCTTAACAGAGTCGTTGCCACCTTCCGAAATTCGAGGGAGGGAGTACCTCCACAGGCCACCGGCTACTTACACACCGCACGAAACGTTTGCGTGTTTGTAAGTACATTATGGATATTAGGTACGCTATCATTGACAGATATGGAAATCTTAGTATGATGATGATCTGCCGTAATCTGTCGCTAATCCATCTCATATCTAACGAGGGATTATCACAATCCTCAAATTAATATTATTATCACATTAACTAATGCTTGTTGTTATTGGAACCTTAGCAGCCGTAGGTTTGGTACCTGTTAACTACAGGGTCTAGCCCAGAGGTTACCAAAGTGGGCTATAACGCCCCGGCAGTATGTTTTAAGATGAAAAAAATGGGGCTTGGACGAAATAAGTTTGGGAACCTCTGGTCTAGCTAAATAAATGGGTTCAGAGTTTCTGTTGAGACATCTGGTAAGTACGGAACCTGTCACCGATAATTATATAACACTAGCTGCGCCCCGCGGTTTCACCAGCGTAATTTTCGTTCCCGTGGAAAATCATCCCATGGCATCCCATAAGAACATTTTTTCAGGATAAAAACTGTCCTATATGTTAATCCATGTTACTCTCTATGTTTGTGCCAAATTTCATGAAAATCGGTTCAGCAGTTTTTGCGTGAAGGAGTAACAAACAAACAAACATACAAACTTGGCGGTGTTCGGATTAACAAAGTATAATTTGCATAATATGTGTTCGGTCATCGGTGGCTTATTCTGGTTTCTATGTAAACACAGTATTAATTCGTATATAACACGTTTTAAACTGGTATCCTTTCCTGTTTTTAGAAATATCAGTATTTAATTTGTTAACAATAGCTATTTATATTAGTAGATCTAGTACCTTGTAGAAAGATTTTGTTGTTTTCTGAACACAAGGAAAAGCATCAAGTCAAATTTTTCTATTTTCTTTTAAATACCTAACATGATACCCTACTAATACTATAAATCCGAAAGTTTGTATGTTTGTTGCTCCTTCACGAAAAAACTGCTGAACCAATTTTCATGAAATTTGGCACACACATAGAGAGTAACTCGCATTAACACATATTTATCTCAAATAACTGCTCCTATGGGATGCCATGGGATGATTTCCTATTTTCCACGGGATCAAAATTTACGCAGGTGAAACCGCGGGGCGCAGCTAGGTAAATATATTTAGTATGTTCTTGTATACAAAATAATGAGATGACGTGTCTAAGGGCCGATTTTTCAATCCTCAGACAAAAGATAACCCTGGGAATAAACTATCTCTGTTTCATTTTTTATTTCGTGTTTAAGTGCGATGGGCATAATTTATTCCTAGGGTTAATTTTTATCTGACGATTGAAAAACCGGCCCTAATTCGTGAGAAGCACTATTAGTGATCGTCGCACCATCAGAACTGAATACTGTTGCCATGATAATTATGTTTGTTTTGCGTCTGATAAAAAATCAACATTTTGATGTCAAATACCACTGAACAGTGAACATTCAGACGGGTATTTCCTTATAAGTAGATAGCTACGTAAGCAATGTTTTGGTCGATATAGTATATACATATAACACGGAAAATTACAATAATCTTCTTAAATGTATAATAATAGGGTAAGACGATTTTTGCTCTTGCGGTTATGGTATAATAGCAAGCTGCACATGAGCAATTGGTTGGTCCCGTTTTGAACAGCTGTCAGCTGTGCGCGGGATAATGAATAAGAATGAGAAATAAAATTTAAAAAAATATATTGACATCTTGAATAATAAAATTATTATCAACAAACAAGTAT
Source organism: Calycopis cecrops (assembly GCA_001625245.1). Lineage (NCBI taxonomy): Eukaryota > Metazoa > Arthropoda > Insecta > Lepidoptera > Lycaenidae > Calycopis > Calycopis cecrops. The sequence continues at coordinate 269,141 of LUGF01056600.1, read as the reverse complement.
CAACTGAACTAATAAAAGGAAAAGAAACGAGGTTGGCAATAAAAAAATCTTTTAAAAAATCTTTCATGTTTCGAAATTATTGAATAAATGCGAAAGTTTATCTGGCGACCCACTGGTTATTGGTAAATTACAAATACAGCTAATGGTATTAAATATTTTTTGTACACAAATAAATATTACTCACTCAATAAAATGTTGCACTTTGAAATATATTTTTCCAACTAAACACCACTGTTTTCTGTTTAACTCACGCACAGTACGAATCCACCAACAAAATTGTGATTAAGTTTTAGTCTAGCTTGATTAAAATGTATTTCTGTAATTTGTGATTGATATTTATTTCGCGAACGTAATTTCGCACGATATCCGCGGCGACGTGTGACCGCGCGCGCGATCGGCGATATACCGCGAGGCGGCGCTCCTGTCGCGGGCTTATAACCGCGCGCCCTTACAGTACAAATAATTTTTAATTACTTCAATTATTCTTTCTAGTTACGACGAGATTTCTTCCAGTTTTAATAAGTACGTTACTCGAAACGGTCTCGTGTTGTTTATTTTTAGGTATAACATCATATTTGCGTTGGAACAAACTCAAGAACAAAGTCGCTAGCATAATAATACTGTAATATCTCATACTACCCCGACTTTTTTTAACTTGAGGAATGCAGTTACGCCGCATCGGCACACCCTGGGTGGGTTACCGGCCAATGGCGGGATTCTGAACTCCCTAGTGGAAGAACCCTTCCCCACTAAAACCTCACGGAAGCCCTCTGCCGCCTTATGGCCGCCGCACACTTATCAACTCGGAAAGGAATCGTAACCGTATCACCTCGAGCCGCTCAGTATTCTTTGTATGAAACTTCATACTGCAACGCACACTAGTGTGAAACGTAACTTAATCTTATCGTCTTCGCTTTTCTAGGCGAGGTGTTTACGATCCCTGTCCGAGTTGATAAGTGTGCGGCGACCATTAGGAGGATGAGGTGACCCCGGATCTGTTGGCAACAGGGTCAATACTACTCGGACTTAACGCGAACCTGAAGTTACACGGTTTTCAAATATCACTTCTTCAATTAGTAAAATTACAGATTAGTTAAATATTTTTAAGCTTGCTTCGTCTAATTAGCTTAGGTATAATGTCTTCTATAATCGAAGTTCACCATAAAACCATTCGATCCAAATTAGAAAGTTAATGTTAAATTGTAAATACAATCACACATCGACTTACGCGAATTCTATTTACGCGGCGTAGGTTCGGTCCCACCTACCGCTTAACTGAGGTGTATTTCTGTATTTCTATATCAATACTAGCTGCGCCCCGCGGTTTCACCCGAGTAACTTTCGATCCCGTGGGAATATCGGGATGAAAAATAGATGCTGGCCGATTCTCAGACCTACTACCTACAATATGCTCACAAAATTTCATGAGAATCGGTCAAGCCGTATTCGGAGGAGTATGGCAACGAAAACTGTGACACGAGAATTTTATATATTACATATTATTGTTTTCATATATATTTTTGTGTACGAAGGATTGAGGTCGTGTTTTTAAAATGCAAGAGGTTGGTTGTTTCAAGGATCCTACCTAGTTATTACTAATCTTGTTTATATTTTTAAGCTACACAAAAAATGGAGAATCTAAATTCTTGTGTTTATTTTTTCTGAATGGAAATAATAGAAAACACTTAAGTGAACGTGGCGAAAGATAATGTTAAGGCTGGATTTTATAGAGTATTTTGTTAAAAGCAGCGCCGTTGCCAGACCTGCACGACCGGGGAAGTACCTGTCGCTCACATTGTCATTCTTACCTCGTGTACGGTCGTGTTTTGTGCGGTTTGTTAACAAAAATCGGTGGCGAGAAATGGCAAACGAGGTAAATACACAATTTATCTACAAAGTCGTGCTGATCTTAATGTTTTGGTAGTCAGATTACCCAGTGAATTCGATTTCTCGTTTGCCTCTTTGCTTTAGCTAAGTTCTAAGGTTTACCTGATTTCGATCCGAGGAAAATAGATAAAATGTTCATATTTAACATAATAGCAACTTTCTTTAGCAAGTTATCTGAGGTTTGGCTTTGATTTGAAGTTAACACGAAAGTCACAAATTACTATAAAACTATTTGTAACTTGTTTTATGTTATATGCCTTCACAGGACTTTTTTTTTGCTGAAAATATTTTATATTCTCTACGTTTCGGTTAGTTACTTTACATCAACCATGCCACTGCAGGAGTGACGTGTCGGATGTGCTGATGTCAAAACTTATTCCAACTACCCGCAGATTTAGGTATTTACATTTTGTTGGTCTGATATACACAGAGTTTGATTACTATATCTCGTAGTTGAAACATGTGATGCTTAAGTATTGTTTTTAATCACAAGTTAACTGGATCATAACTTCAAGTTAATGGCAGCCACATACTTTATAGAATAATTTTGCTGCCATTAACTCGAAGTTGTTATAATGAATTGTATACCTAGTTCAAAGCTAAGTTAATGAATGGTGTTCTGTCATCAGCTACTAATCCTCTTGAACTATGTGTAGTAGCTAAACAATTGTAGCATTCTAAAGGAAACTTGTTTTTTTACTGGAGGAAATGCATTACGCATGCCACTCGCCATCGGGGGAAGCGAGTGGTCACGTGGGACTCTCGCCGCAAAACGTGCGGCGTATACTCACTAAAACCTCCGTGTGTTCCTCCCCTTCCACTTACAACACATCCACTGCCCTCATCCGTGGGTTGCCCGCCACACAAACAAGAGGCGGAGGCGGAAAGCATGGAGCTCCCCTCCCACAGCAAGGCGCACCTGAAACACCAAACGCGCCTTACCTCAAGGCCCATGCATCTTAAGGAAACCTCCCCCTGCCCCCAACAAACAAAATACAGGGTTGATAAGAGCGAGAGGCATTAAATGAAGCCACATATACTATAAGTGTCTACAATTAATCTGAAACTATTTTAAAAACTTTACGACAAGTATACGAAAATACTTTATTCAAACAAGTTAAATAGCGCAAAATTGTTAACACTGTTTGTACCGGGCGGCTGCGGACAGCGATTACGGGGTGAATGACCCCGGCCGGCCATAGTCGGCGATCAGCTGCGATACAGTGTGTACGAAATGAGAAAAAACTTTAAAAAATTCCTGTGGCTAAACGATTTC
>LUGF01056600.1:254825-265746 GCA_001625245.1 Calycopis cecrops | reverse complement strand
TTTACGACAAGTATACGAATATACTTTATTCAAACAAGTTAAATAGCGCAAAATTGTTAACACTGTTTGTACCGGGCGGCTACAGCGAGCACGGGGTGAATGACCCCGGCCGGCCATAGTCGGCGATCAGCTGCGATACAGCGTGTACGAAATGAGAAAAAGCTTTAAAAAATTCCTGTGGCTAAACGATTGCTCCGATTGATCTGATTTTTGTGGTGTGGCCTGGAAATGATACACTAAATATGCGGTTTGATTTAATGCCTCCCGCTTGTATCAACCTTGTATAAAACGTTGGGCACTTTACCACGTTGGATGATCTTCATCTTGGCTGTAACACAGTACTCAAGGATTGGTGATAGCGCTTTAAAAACGATGGCTATGTTATTGAATGGTGTTCGAAATCGTATCAATCAAAGCAGGTTTCCCCGTGAAACCAAAAAATAACCGGTTGATACGCTTACAAGGTTATCTGGTAAACTATCCTTATTTTATTCAATTATTTCTTTATCAAATAAACCTGTTCATTAAGTTGACGATTTCCACTAATACACTGAATGTAATCTAAATAAATTAATCCAGTTAAAATCGTTGTATTTTTTTACTTTTGATCTAAATTGCTACTTATTTACTGATCAAACTAAGTATATTCATTTCCGGTAGGAAGATTTACCAAAACACCCGTTTTATTCGAGTTGTAAACCAAAACTTCTTACAGGATCAATGAAATGAATATTTTAAAAGATAAATGAATAAAATGCTCGGGCAGTACCTACTGAGTTAAAAGCCGTCGACAAGCGCATAGTAAATTTTAAACTTTCGGCGGTAATTTTTCTTTTTTTAAGGTATATGGGGGCAAACGAGCAGTTATAGTCATTTTCATGACTACCGACGTCCATAGACATCTGCATAGAGACTATATAGATGCGCTACGCTCCTCTCTCCTCCCACCTCCATGGGCCACCTTTCCAAAAAAAATATTTATAAAATACTTCTACAATTTGTAATCAAAGTTGATAAAATATGGTACTTTTTAAGCCGCTCGAACCAAAACACGAAAAACCGCCAATTGAGCTTTTGCCTGTAGAAGCTCAATTAAAACTTATTCCGCCGATGTTCATTGACCGCACCATGAAGCGAGTCCTGCGCGGACTATAAAAACTCATCTCTAAAAAATCTGGCGAAGCGCGAGTCGATTTGATGCAGTTTTGGGTTCCGCAATCCATTGGAGTCGTTCATATTTTTTTTATATAATATAGGGGGCAAACAGGAAGTCGCAGCCATTTTCATAACTACCAACGCCCATAGACATCCACACAGAGGCTATACAGATGCGCTGCCCTCCGTCCTCTTTCCTCCTCCCCCCTACATGGGCCATGATATTTATTTAGTTTATTTTTATTTGGGAAACATACAATTCCATAATGTTAATAATACATATATGACAAAGTACATAAATAAAATGTTGTACAACATTTTGTTTTCGAAATGTATGTGTAATGTATGTGATTGTATTCGAAATGTTTTAATTTTTTCGTAATGGACACAGTGTTCATATAGGAACACAGATGTCTAAATAACAGTTCAAACACGAAAGACAGAAAAGAAGAAAAAGAATAAAAAAGAATAAATTAATATTGAATTATACTAGCTGCGGCCCGCGGTTTCACTCTCGTAAATTTCGATATCGTGAAAATCATCCCTTGGCATCCCATAACAACATTTTTCGGTATAATCCTATCCTATGTGTTAATCCAAGTTACCCTTTATGTGTGTGCCAAATTTCATGAAAATCGGTTCAGCAGTTTTTGCGTGAAGGAGTAACAAACAAACAAACAAACATACAAACTTTCGCATTTATATAGGATAATATTATATGTATATAAGACACTATTACGAAAATTCGAACGTTCCACAGACTAAAAGTAGACCGGACATATTTAATCAAATTAAAATATAAATAAAACTATTTTCTTTACATGTATTTATTTAATATTTTATTTTTCAGTCAGTCATCCCGTCACCATGGTTACTGTAAAGCTCCTGCAACTTGGAAAGCTTGTAAAGTAATTAATTGAACCGCGAGAAAATCCGTTAAAATAGATTTATTACAATGTTTAACATTCAAACTAAAATAATCGAACAAAACGTAGTGATCTTAGAAATTTCCTGTTATGTCACTCCTTACTTCCTGGTAAAGCTGGTCATCATCTATTTTCGTGTGCATGTTACGTCTCACTTGAACATGAGCTGGCTAGGATTGACATTGAGACAAAGTGTTAAATTTAATAAAAATATGTTATATTCTGTTTTCCCTACTTTCTATTTAACTACTACTTACTAACTTATGAAACTGCTCCCTTTTTTATCAGTAAAAAAATTTGTTAACAGACTAAAACCCGACTACTGATAATAACGATCTAAAAAGTATGAAACAAATTTAATACATAAGCATTGTGATTTTCAGAAGATAGTCTTAGTATTGAGCACAGTCACTTCCTCCTGTTTCCCTGTTAGAATTAAGGGCAGTTGTGAGGTGGCATACTACTCCGCATTTTATTGACCCATTTTATTGATACTCTGTAAGTCAGAGTTTTGCCAATCAAAATCGGTTTTTTCAAATGTTTACTAGTACTACAATACTTTTACTATTACTGCTACTACAGCCTTCAGTTCTAGCCGTTTCAAATGATAATTAGGTAATTATATTCATAGAAGAATAATTGAATATGATGTTCATGTATTCGCGCAGCTTAAAGAACATTTTCGAAGTGAAACTTATTTAGCAGCGTTAGGACAGGGAAAAATAAAGCAACAGGCTACGTAACACAGGAAAATGGAGCTACGCTAATTCGCAGCGACTACAAGTGTGATAGCGTTACAAAATATATACTTAGAATAAGTAAAATATATGTATTATAACTTATATTAAAACTATCGAATAAGAATGATCTGCATTGTTAATCGGTAGATTTAAGTTTTCATTTTTATTACTATTTGATTTCTAATCTAATTAAAACGCTATGGACGTATTCTAATCTTTACACAATCAGAAGAAGAGGTGGGAGATGTGCCATTAAAGTTTTTAGAGTGGAGGCCGTGTTAGGGCCACAGCCCACAACATACAAGCGACTTTTAGAGGTGGCGACCGGCGATTTTGCGACTGATCTTAAGGCCCTTAAGCCAGACGGAGCTGCAGCCCTCCTAAGCTACCCATCTAAATTCTGCATTGACTAAAGAAGACTGTTCAGATGTGGACCGATAAGGGTCAACTCACACCGAAAGAGCGGCGAAGCGCAGCGAAGCGAAGCGAAGCGCAGCGACCCGCCCGGTAGGGAAGGCGTGTGGATTCCCGCGACTGCTCGGAAAGTCGCTGGAATGCTCCAGAAGTCGCGAGAACTCGATAATAAGTACTATAGTGATGAAAATAAAATTGAAATCCATATGACACATAAACTGCGCTCCGCTTCGCTGCCCTTCGCCGCGCTTTTGGTGCGAGTTGACCCTAAGGCTGATGATGATGATGAACTTTTCTTACATTCAAGAAACTACTCCTTGTGAGAATTCTGTAAATTTTGTACGGAACCCTGCACACGCAGCTTCTATAGCAGACGATTCCGTTGGGCCTCCAACAACAATGTTGGTATAAAAGACATTACATCAATTTCAAAGTCGTAATTCATAATTAATTCTGCGTAAGACGAGACCGAGGCACGCGAATATTTCTTGTGAGAAAATTGAACCGAGTACTCAATACTGAGTGACATGAGTAATATAACCCTGTACCCAATACGTACCGATACCGAATAGATCTTGTCAATTTGGGTACGTACCGCTTGTTAGTGGGTCTGTGATTTCATAATTGATGAACGATTCCATTGGCATGGTTTTTTCTCGCAAACTCACGCATGCATGATGTCATTTGGGAATAACGTGTAAGTGGCAAATGACATGTAGGCAAGAAAATGTCGCTTTCATTCCTTTGCCTGAGTCGCAAAGAAATATATATAGACGGCGGCAAGTTTCCACTTGCGGTTTTCATGGGATAAGAAAATGTGATGGAAAAGATTCCCTATTTCTGTGAACGTGGATTCTAGGTTTGCAAAAGCAGAAAGAAATCTTTGATCGGTGTTGACATAAAGCTCTTCCTTTCAAGCTTTCTGCTTTGGGATTTACGGGGGGTTTACTTTTGGGATCTTTTGTATATGCTCATCTACCGAGAATGTTGGCGTTGTACTGTTCTGTTTTCCTGCAAAGTAATGTTGGCAGGCCCCGAATCAGTGGTATTAGTTGATATGCGATGCGCTGGAGGAGTGGTGATGCTCCAAGCCTAATAATCTAACCTATACAATGACTGCGTCAATATTTCGTCGAGCACCGGAACCAACTTGTGTTTGAAATCGAGTCTTTGTTAGCCAAAATCTAGAAATGGGGCCTACTAAATTTAGTCCAATTACCTGCAAAATTACACAAATTTGTGCGTTCCGCAAAACATACTTCAAAGAATTTTCAAATTTCATTCAAGTTTTTTTTTCACACTTTTGTTTTTTCGTATCTTTAGGTCCACGTTTACATTGCGAAATAAGGACCATAATTACAGTAAAGTTGAGTCTATACACTCGAAGACACACTTGGCTATATGGCTAACCTACATCTACCTATATATTATCCTCCTACGGTAGTCGGTACACAGGTATGTATGTAGGTATTGTATATGGTTCTTAACCGCGTTTTAAAATTAGACCACAAACGAATGGACGATGAAGTAAGGGATCAGTACATATTTTAACCAATACCATTACAAAAACACCCAAATAAGACTTCTTATAACAGATTCTTAGACATTATACAAGCCTTACTTTTTCCAATGGCCACGGACCGACTAAATTATCAAATATCTTAAAACCAAACCAAAGAATAGAAAACGATGAAGCAACTTTGAAGTAAACCCAAAAAAATTACAAAAATATGACGTAGTGTTGCTTGATTGAAATAATAAACATTGAGCCAAGTGACCACCGTATAAGCTCAGTCCTAATTGGCTAGACCATGTAGGGCGTCGATGAAAAAGGGATGTCCAATACTCGAGTTGGTACGTCGGTCCGCGCCAGATGAGAGCGGTACGCGCCGGATACAGTCGCCACTGTTAAATGATATGCCGCAGTTCGACTTGGGAAATGCACTCTTGTTAAGCTAAGTGTGTGTGTATGTGTGTGTGTGTGTGTGTGTGTGTGTGTGTCTGTGCACGCACTTTGCACTCGTCCTGAACTCAAAACTCTCCGGCGAATTGCAGAACTTAATTGTCATTGAGACAAAGAGGCTACGCAATATAAGCTCATAACCATAGTACATAGTTGATATTTTCTATGTGATATCATGTAGTGATTACGTTCAAAATAAATTGAGAGCTATTGTCTAATTACGAAACAAGCACGTACCTACGTTAAGGCGCTGAATACCCCAAGATGAATTTTATATCTGTTGTTAACAGATCCTCATTCACCAAAGGCGGCTGAGGGTTTCCGTGAGGTTTTAGTGGGGTAGGGTTCTCCCACTAGGGAGATCAGCTAACACACGCAACTTCAGCTCGATATAAAAAAAATAATGTTATTTTTTAATTTGGTCATCTTCAAAATTAATTTTTTCGATAAAAAATCATCTCGAAATCACCTTTTAAATTACGTTTATGCTTATAGTATACCTATATAATATATTGCAATGACCCAAGGTGGGAAAATCATCTGGGTAACATCTATGATGTCGATGGTCGTTGGTAGTCACGAAAATGGCTCTGACTGCTCGTTTGACATCTTATGATATTACAATTTAAAAAAAAACAAAGAAAAAGGCTTTCCACGTCGAAACGATACGCTACGCTACTAAGGGTACCTTCGGTAGTGCTGCTACGGCTTGAGTATGCTTAGAGCAGCACGTGATTTTGTACTTTAAAATTACTCAATTAAGTTTCGTACTACAAAATGTAGAGTACATCTAGAGTAATAGACTTAGTAGAGCTAACTTAACGTAGGGTACGTACTACGTAGTAATTGAATTTGTAGGGCTAACTAAATGTAGAGTACCTACGTGTAGAATAATTGCCTTAGTAAAGCTAACTTAATGTAGGGTAAGTATTAATTGAATTTATAGAGCTAACTAAATATAGAGTACCTACATCTAGAGTAATAGACTTAGTAAAGCTGACTTAATATAGGGTACGTAATAATTCAATTTGTAGGTCTAACTATATGTAGAGTACCTACATCTAGAGTAATAGACTTAGTAAAGCTGACTTAATGTACGGTACGTAATAATTCAATTTGTAGGACTAACTAAATGTAGAGTACCTACATCTAGAGTTATTGACTTAGTAAAGCTAACTTTGTGTAGGATAAGTAATAATTGAATTTATAGAGCTAACTAAATGTAGAGTACCTACATCTAGAATAATTGACTTAGTAAAGCTAATTTAATGTAGGGTAAGTAATAATAGAATTTGTAGGACTAACAAATTGTAGAGTACCTACATATAAAGTAATTGACTTAGTAAAGTTAACTTAATGTAGGGTAAGTAATAATTGAATTTGTAGAGCTAACTAAATATAGAGTACCTATATCTGGAGTCATTGACTTAGTAAAGCTAACTTAATGTAGGGTACGTAATAATTAAATTTGTAGGGCTACCTAAATGTAGAGTACCTACATCTAAGGCATTATTTCCCATATGGCATGGCATGTGTATGAGAACTAGAAAACGACAATTTAATATAGGCTTTTAAGGGTAAAAAATGGATGAGCGCTAAAAAATAACTGATTTACAAACGGGGCGTTAGACGAAATAAGTGTAGGAACTTCTGATCTAGAGTAATTGACTTAGTATTTAGTAAAGCCAACTTAATGTAGAGTATATTGTTAATAATTGAGTTTGTAGTGCCAATTGTATTGTAAAAGGTACATCTAAAGCAAGTAAAATAAGGGTAGTTTGGACTGTTGCGAATTTACAACATAAAACATCATTCTCTTATTTAAGATTTATTACATCTCTGACACTTGTATTACTTTATCAGTAATTGATAATTAAATGTAGAGTACATCTAGAATAAGTAATATTTATTGAGTCTGTAGTGCGAGTAGGACCATCAGCTAGGGTGAATAATAAACGAGTTTGTAGAGCTATTGTTGCGTTTTAAGGATTTTTTCGAATTAATTACAATTATTTTAATATTACATTTATTAAAAAATGTATGCATTTAAAGAAAACATGAAAATGATAAATAAACAGTAATCTCTACATTTTGAGTTTATGTAAGTTGTACGAAGTCAAAGACATCTTCAGTCACAGAAAAAATATTATGTTAATATATTTTTTTATTTTTTTTATATTAAATTATAATTTATTTAATAGTTATTCTAAGCTTATTTAATGAACACATTACACTTCTTAAAGTATTAAGTGCGCCACCTAGCGCCGCATTTTAAAAACTATGTGTTTCATGTATTGAATTTATCCACTAGATGTCACTCTCAATTTTTGTCCATATTCTACATCGCGCTATAGAAAACTTTGCGCGAATGATGACCCTCGCCGTATAATTATAAACTGGTATCGCTTCTCGGCCTTTTGGCTAAGATCAAAGTGTAGTATCTGTTCTTTTCAGCTTAATATCTGAAAGTTCCCGCACTGCGGGACCAGTATATTAAACTGATTTTTTTAACTCGACGGGATGTTCGGGGCTCGCTCCACTCCCGTCACGGGTTGGCCCGGCATTGCAGTGCCGCCGGGATCGGCCCACAAAATTAATAATATATCATCGTAATGTATACAACTACTGTTAGAGCTGTATATAGAGAACATACCGATAGAGCTTTTATTAAGCTTTTCAAGGTTCCAAAATCCAAATCATAATGTTCTCTATCGATCGTTTAAGTGTGTAAAATTATAAATTTTCCACCATACATTACACATACATACATTCTCTACCATAGACTAAGCATAATATTATTTTATAAGGATTATGGACTAATTTAGTAGTGATCACTAGTGATAGTATTAAGGCGAAATGGGCTCCAAATTTGTCAATCCGTGCTCACGTATATTCAAAACGTAACCTTTAAATACTATTGATTATCATGTTTTTTTTAGCTGTGGTTAATGTTAATAAAATACGGTATAGTGCTTAGGTCGTCGAAACACGACTAAAGAATTTTGCCTCGATAGAAAAAAATCGTAAACTTTAATGAAAAAACACTATTTCTGACGTTTCCATCAATTTTTAAATCCAAACTATTCAATAACTATCAAAGTTATATTCACAACTAAAATATGTATCTATTCCCAATAAGTAATCGAAGAAATTTTAGGAGTCACTTTTTTAAATAAGCGTATGGTTAATTTTATAAAATAATATTAATCTAAATATTGTCGCTATTTTCGAGCGCCGTCCACGCAAAATTAACTAGGCGGATCGCATTTGGGACCTATAGCGCCTTAACACATTCAGATTTCAGTGCCAGTAACCCGCTGGGCGGGTTCTCTAAATTGTACGTGACATGCCGGTGACCCGCTAAGGCGGGATCTGTATTTTTTTACAATATTTCCTAAACTTATATTTAGTTTTACTTTAAATTTCGCTGGCGTCTTAAATGGTTTAAAATCAATTGAAATTAATAGTGGCGTCAAAATTCAGAAGTTTAAATAATATGTTAAAAAAAGTTCATGTCCCATGCCACGATCCCGCTAGGCGGATTCATACATTGTAACAAATAAGTGGTTGTCAACAGTGCGACTATTTATAAATATTTTTACATTAGTGTCTGTAGTTTCGCTTTAATCTATACATGTAATAAATACGCGAACTAAGTTGCCAGCTAGTCTTACGTATAAAATGAATAACAGTTATTATAACTTCATATTACACCAAAACTAAAAAAATAAAAACTGCATAATATTCAATGGATAACGATACCGCTTTTATCGGTCTAATATGATGTTACTACAGTTCTCGCGGATATATACGCGGTATGACTAGATTTTTTAAAGTCAAAATTACACAATAACTACTTGGATCTTATCGATCTAAAATGCTGTTCCTATTATTCCCCCGATCAAGACCGACCGACCGAGAGGTCAGAGGGCCGAGTGGTCAAGATAAAATGCGACTTTTTTTAAGACAATATTTTTTTAGTATTTTTTTCTCTTATTTTTGTCATAAGTACCTACGCTCTTAATCATCTTCGTTAGAATACGTAATAATGTCTATGTTACTCGAGGAAGATGAATTTTCAAAATTTTGGAAGCCATCCAATTTCCTTTTTCTTGATATATTGGACAATATCGACTGACTACATTCATCAAATTGTCTTAGGGTGTCTTTGTGTAGGGCTACTTTCGAGTCACTTATCCCTCTTTCGATGATTATCTATAAAAACGAAACGTAAAATAAGATTTGTAATAAATTACCAAATGTTGAGTACCACTGAATAAATTACGACAGTATTTTACTTTTCAACTGATTTTTGTCCATTTCATAATCAAAAACACTTGAAACTGCTGCTGCAGCTAAAAAAATCAACAAACTAGTACTTTGCATTAAGTAATGCCAGATGACCCGCCTGGCGGGTTCACTTATACCGATTAGCTATGCCGGTGATCCGCCCAGCGGGTTCATAGAAAATATGAGCGGCATCCTTGCTTTTGTATAAGAATTAAGGTAGTGCTGATTGTTTTCATCACGACATCCAATTTCACAACTTGTTGTGGGCCTCAATGGCACACTCCGCACCGGGCCATCAGCATCTGCTCCGCCGAGTAGCGGGGTCGGTTGTGAAGATGGCTCCTCAATGGAACACTTTACGCACTGCCATCGATCTTGGGTGGGTCCATGGTAATCACTAACATGAAACGAAACATAGCCATGATTGTCACCGATATTACATGACTGAGCTAACTTATTTATACTCAGTATAAGCATAGAAAATAAGAATAGTAAGCTATCTAAGCCCAATCGACGACATAAATACCTACTCGTCTTGACGCCTAGGGTTGATACTTATATTTTTTTTGTGTAGTTTTGATAAATATACTTTTTTTTTGTATGTACCTACTGAAATTAAGTTTTCAAAAATCAGGAATACCTGCCCTTTTGTTAGTATTTTTTTCTTTTTTTTGTGCTGCAAACAACAACGCTACGCTTCTCGCTCACACGAAAGCGTCGTAATGTGACAACAATGCTATCGCGTCTCGCGCGGTGTGGAAGTAGCCGGTGGTCCATTGAGGGAGGAGGAAGAATGGTTCATGGAGGTGGCAGAAAAAAGGAGGGCACAACTACTAATGTGTTGTGTATGTCTATGGGCGTCGGTAGTAAATAGTAATGAAATTGGCAGCGACTGCTCGTTTGCCCTCTTATATAATAAAAAAATAATGTAGTGGTAACTTTAAATAAAAGTAAATATTTAAATAAAGTAGGTAAGTAAATTACTCTTGTACTTATAGTCTTTGTGCGGATGTCTATGGGCGTTAGTAGTAATGAAATTGGCATCGACTGCTCGTTTGCCCTCTTATACTATAAAAAAATAACAATGTAATGGTGACTTTTAACGAAGTAAATTTACTAAATTTCTATTGTAGTGTCTGTGCGGATGTCTATGGGTGTTAGTAGTAATGAAATTGTCACCGACTGCTCGTTCGTCCTCTTACACTATAAAAAATAACAATGTAGTGGTAACTTTTAATAAAGTAAGTAAATTTACTAAATTACTCTTCTTAGTCTTTGTGCGGATGTCTATGGGCGTTAGTAGTAATGAAATTGGCACCGACTGCTCGTTCGTCCTCTTACACTATAAAAAATAACAATGTAGTGGTAACTTTTAATAAGTAAGTAAATTTACTAAATTACTCTTCTTAGTCTTTGTGCGGATGTCTATGGGC
>LUGF01056600.1:217915-230766 GCA_001625245.1 Calycopis cecrops | reverse complement strand
CGGGTATTAAAACACTTGTTAACTATTTTGAAACTCGCTATCGCTCGTTTCAAAAATTCCACTCGTGTTTTAATACCCTTCATTATATGACAGTTGCATAAACTACTATTATCGTATTAAAACCCGTAAAGTAACAACAAAATGTGTAACAAATGCGAAAGTCTCAAAGAAAGGTAAGATAATTAATAACTTTGTAGATAATCTGCTTCATACTATCCTAATCCTATCCTATAATTCCTCCTTAATCCTAATATTTTAAATGCGAAAGTTTGCAAGTATGTTTGTTAATGTTTCACGCAAAAACTACTGCACGGATTTGGATGAAATTTAGTAGAAATACACAGATATAGGGATATATACACTCTGGAATAACGTAATTTTATTTTATATCCCGAAAAAAAATATTCCCATGGGAAAAATTAAAAAAAATATACATTGTTGCAATTTACAACGAGTTAAGATTCCGGGTACAACGCCAAGGTCCTTTAGAGCAAGGAACTATTTTTAGGCAAACCTCGAATACATGTTGCCTCGTGAACACGTGTTCTCGAGTGGGGCGGTTGGGACAATATCAATGTTGTAAGGACACTCATTGTGTACAACATATAATCTAACCCTCCAGTTGGTACATGGGGTTACACGTGCCCACTGGAGTATTTTTTATTTTAAACATCAAGTCCAAATAATTTAGTATCATACTTGTCTTAGTAGTCATGATTTGTGTTCGTAACTCGTATGATATAATATTCGGGACTTTCGTCAATAACATAATCGCCAGGGTTATGTGATTGTGGAGGAAAATCGGACGACTTCGTTGATTAAAACCATTTTTGTCATTGTGCTATGCTGTGTGCTATGTCGATCCTGGCGACACAGAAGTAGCAGCAACGAGTGGTGGGCCAAATCCTTTTAGGATAGTGCTATGCTGCTTTGCAGTCAAAATAGGCTGGCACGACCGGGGACTTCTCGCTCACATGGTAGCGGAGTTAATACTGTCGCCTTTTAGTGCGGGACTATGGGTCGGGATCTTTGAAAGAGCCACAAAAACACGGAATGCTTTTTTGCCCTTTTTTATGATATAAGAAAAAGATAATAATATCCTCCTAGCCGATTTCGGCTACGGCGGCGGTCTCTATAGAGACGAGCCAGATGCGCAGGACATTTTATAGTGCACAAGTGTGCGCGCAGACACAAGTGCACTTTCTATTCCCTCACTCTCATATTCCGATGGGACGGCAATCCGACACGATCGGTGAGAAATCAGGCGCACGACCAACGGATTAACGTGCACTCCGAGGCACGGGGGTGTATCACCGCCAACTTCCTGACTTCGGACTGTTATTAGAAATTGAAAAATCCCAATAACAATTTTTGGTCCGACCGGGGATTCGAACCCGGGACATCACGTCTGTGCTTGAACACGCTTACCACTAGACCACGAGGCAGTCAAACCTTGTATAAAGGTATAATGATGATACATAATATATTGTCAAATCATTCTAAGTACCCTTTATGTCCAATTCGATATCATTTAATAAGGCGCCTTAAAAACGATTTGCTATTTAACAACATGCACTACAAATCTTATAAAATGAAAATAATAATACAATTTTTTTTATTGTACACCAACATAATATACACTGTTACAATTCAAATATTAAAGAATATTTAAACACATGTTTAGTGTAATTACATCTAATGCATAAAATATTTACCAGTTTTTATAAATTTAATCTATATCTATACTAAGTATATAATAAATCTGTAGAAGGGTCAATTCTGTACATTGAAAATATTGAAAAAATAAATAGCAGGGGGTGTTACTGTGCGGATTCATTTACATACGCACAGGTCAAACTAAGTACCTCCTTTTAGCGGTTAATGGTAATCTTCAATTCTTAATCCATGGTTTACACTTACAAGATTTGTTTTGACACAAGTCGCAGTTCGTAACGATTCAAGGTTTTAATGATCAAACAAGTAACCGGGGCATGTTATGATGCAAGTAACTTATTGCTTCTATGTATTTGTTTCTCATATGTGCATGTATAAATAGTATAAAACATTAATATTTTTGATATAATGATGAAATGTGATAGCTCATAATTTACTAAATTAAATTAAAACGATAGAAGGATTAAATTTGAAATGATACACTTGTTGATTTGTTGGTTGTGAACTTATTTTAGAGGGACTTCTTAGTTCATATAGATACTGTATAGTACACATATAATATAACTTAATCTCAAGGAAAACTAAATGTTATGTTATTTCTGATTGAAATCTAAGTATGTGCCAAATTTTAATCAAATCCATTTAGTGTCTATTGCGTGAAAGAATTACAAACATCTATATAAAATTTCGAATTTAAATATTTCTAAGATGGATTTTATACGAACTAAGTTGCGTGCATAAAATTATTGTCTACATTTAAGTGGTTTTTTTTCAATGCTACATTGAAGCGCGCTTAATGTATCAGTATAAGTAACATCTGCCCAATTCTAACTGTTACATAAACATAACAAAAACGCGTCGTCTGATTATACAAGCATTATATACAAAAGTATTTAACGTTACAATTGCCCCTCAGCCGAGGGGACACAGCCTAAGCAATCCAACACGAGGGTGTCCCAATTCTTTTGTATTTCTTAAGATTATACAATTTACAGTGCCTCACTAGTGATTCTTGTTTACCACACATTGTGTGTGTTCATATATTTAGATGATTTTATTCATGGAATCATAAAGACCCCATCGAATGCGCACAGCGATAACGGGTTCGTATGAAGTGGGGTTCGTTTTCATTAAATTAAGTTAACATTGGTGTTTTTCAATTTGGTAAATAAATTAATGGATGGATACAAAAGGTTTACTTGAATGATATGTTTTTTTCTTTAACCTTGGTATCATTCGATGATTAAGATCGCCAGCGCCAGATCCTGGTGGGGGCTTAGGGGGGGGGGGGCTGCAGTCCCTGGCTCCGTAAGGCGTAGGGGGACTGCAGTCCCCCATGATATGCAGCTGAATTGGGCCGGCACTGGAGGTACCTCTCGCTTACACGATACCAGCGTTAAATGACATCGTTGTCGCGTTGCGTGCGGTGTAGTGGCTGTTGGCCGATGGAGGAGGGAGGTGGAAGGAGGCCAACGCATCTGTATGTATAGCCTTTATGCGGATGTCTATGGGCACGAATCATGATAATTGCTCGTTTGTCCTTCTCTGCTATAGAAAAAACATACAGAAGTTAATTTAGGTAGTCCCCAGCTTCAAATGCTCACTCTACAAAAGCTTCCTGGTTATCAGCACATTTTATATTATAATTTTACTATCATAGTATATTCTGGAGAATAGCTTAGGCTAAGGCCGCTATCCCACAGGCGTTTTACGAGCGTTGACGTCTCTCCGACGTCTTCGTAACGTCAGCGCAGCGTTGACGTTACGAAGACGTCGGAGAGACGTCAACGCTCGTAAAACGCCAGTAGGATAGCGGCCTAAAATAGCGAACGCAAACGCGAGTAGTTTCCGATAAGAAACCATTAAGCCATATACCCTCACTTCTCTTTTGGGTGGGCGATTGTTTCACTAACCTGTAAGCGGCAGTCGTTCGGATCGGAGTAGTCCCTCTGGTCTTTTTTTAGGGGTTTGTACCTAAAAGGTAAACGGAACCCTATTACTAAGCCTCCGCTGTCCGTTCGTCTGTCACCAGGCTGTATCTCATAAACCCTGGTAGCTAGAAAGTTGAAATTTTCATAACTTATGTATTTGCTTTGCCGCTATAACAACAAATACTAAAAAAAAAAAAATAAACAGTTGGGCGGGGTGCCCATACAATAATGGTACGGAACCCTTCGTGTGCGAGTCCGACTCGCACTTGGCCTGTTTTTTAATATATAGGAGCAAAAGTCGGAGCCATTTTCATGACTAGCGACGCCCATAGACGTCCGCATATAGGCCATACGTTGCGATAGCTGCCTTGCTGCTCCCACCTCCATGGGCCACCGGCTACACCGGCATGGCGCAACTGTCTTCACACCTGTATGGTGTAAGCTAGAGGTACCTCCCAGTATCGGCTCAATTCTGCATGCATGCACAATGATGATGATATAAATTCATTGTTATGAACACAATGTTACATATATTGATGGCGATAAAAGCTTATAGGCAATTAATGTAACTGATACGGCGCGCATTATAAACGTTACGCAGATAAACCGCTGATAAGTGTATGAATAATTCTGCTCGATTATATGTTTCAACCTTATTATGTGGAACTAGGTACGCCGAGCGGTTTCGCCCGCGATTCGTTGTCGAGACATCGGGATAAAAAGTTGAAATATACCCAAAATTCTTATATTTCGTAAAAATCGACAGACACCGTGACAAGTGCTTTCTATATATTATGAGATAATCGTTTTGTGAATAGGAAGGAAGCAAGACCAATCGGTAGAGACGAGACGAGAGAGGCGTTTGATACCCAAATCTGTCTCCAATGGGCTACCCCATTAGGGAATCTTCGTAGGGTATGTACGTGAAGATGCGTTGTTGTTTTCCAAATCCGCCCATTGCTGGATAAAGATCTCTCTCAAAATGCCAATAGCACGGTATACTAGTTCGCCCAACACTACTTCGCGAAGATAGACTCCTCGCGGTGTGCGAGTTTTGACCCCGCCCAGAAAGTAGATACAATAATACAGCATGCAAGCATCAGGAGTTAGGGACGGTCTCTCATCAGCTGGACAGTATACTTAAGGCCAGAGAGACTTCGGTCGTGCCCGCTATCTTACGGCCCTGCCACAACCACAGCGACGCGACGAGCGACGCGGCGGGCGTCAAGACGTGACATACAAAATGTATGCGTCATGCCACAGCCACAGCGAGGCGTCTTGCGGCGCGGCGAGCGGCGAGACATTATTCGACGCGCGAGTGAGAGAGAGACAGGCTTGTCGCTCGTCGCGTCGCAAGACGCGTCGCTGTGGCTGTGGCCGAGCGGTTAGGGCGACAGCACACGCGATACCAGCGACGATCGGGATTCTGCGATTGCATCGATGCTGCATCACGATTTAGAGACAGCGTCCAGTCGCATCATCGGAATCACGCGATTTAGCGACTGCTTGATACGTAATACTCGCAGTCGCTTTGCGACTAAATCGCTGCGTCCCCAGTAAGTGCGCTGGGAAGCGTCTCGTCGCTGCTTTCAGCTTCTCAAAAGCGTCTAAATCGCCGATTGCCGCTGCTAAAAATATCATGTGTGTAGTCGGCCTTATTGTATATCACCCGACCTACTCATTAAGATCCTAGACGTCCTACTCCAAATATCACCTCTTATTTTGTTTAGTATCATCAAAGCCTTTACGTTTAATGGTTCCATTGTTATGAGTACTCGTAGCAATAACACAGATCATTGTTTTTCCTTAATTGTGCATATTTTTCCTCAAGCCAGCCCCATTAACAAAGGTGTCACGTCAAGGATTGTCTGCGTGTCGAGAACCTTATCTGATCTACCTGATTCATAGACTGATGTTTCGTCATTGTCAGTGTCTTTAGCATTTATTGATGGTGATTTGAGGACATAATACTGGGAGAACTGAGCGCCACGTAGGTCATCTATCTAATGCTAAAGAGTTTGAAACTCGAGAGCTACTGCTCCGATTTTAATTATTCTTTCGGTGTTAGATAGACCATTTACCGAGGAAGGTTGTAGATACCATAATACTACGACTGAAAACCGAGCCAGTTTGTAACGGCAAGGCAAAACCGCGAGACAATATATTTGATGAGACATTACTGAGAAACTCGCAAAAGTTGTATAAATAAAATAAATTCTTGGTGGCTTCTTCTACTAATTTATCTATATAACAATGATTAGCATAAAATCTAAAAGTGAATTGTCTTTTTTAAGAGGAAAACTGCTGCAATTTTAGACAATTCATGCGGTTATTAATAATAGAGCGCTTCTTCTTGGTTCTACGAATGTCAAAACCTTGAACGAGGGTTTTATTATTGCGTATCAGTTTGTTAGTTCCTAACATTCCAATGAGCGTATCAGCATTCAGCCCAGATAGTGGTTAGATGTATTTGTCCCGAAACAGTAAAAAATATAATCTTAACATTACAAACTGTTAAAAACAGATGTATTTGTCACGAAAAAGTTAAAATATAATCATAACATTACAAATTGTTAAAAACAAATGTATTTGTCCCGAAAAAGTCAAAATATAATCATAACATTACAAACTGTTAAAAACAGATGTATTTGTTCCGAAAAAATCAAAAATATCACCATAACATTACAAACTTAAAAACGATGACATGAGGGATCGTCCATAATCTCAAATACTTTGACTAATCGCGACCTAAAAAGAAGTACTATCTACATAGAATGTGATAGAAGGCTAAGATTACACTAAAGCCACATCATCTTACATTTTAGAAGCTTAAGCAGATTGTTTTCCCAGTGACTATGGTAAATCAGCTAATAATAAATTAGTCAGGGTCTTATTTTGAAGATCTTAAAACCTTTAACCTAGTTATCTAAACAAATTTAAAATGAATTGTTATCTTTAATTTCCAATACTGACTGAAGTCTACATATTTGGATATGTCATTTTAAATTAAAAACTAAACTAAAAAGCAATAATGGAAAACAAAACTATTAAACGACAATCATCATTAAGGCACGATTACAACTTCGCAATATACCAGAGCGATAAATGCGGAGTGTTACGAATAGTACATTCGAGAATAATGCACGAGTCAATTTCATAGCCATAAATATTAAAATGAGAACATGGCAACGTGATTGATTGTTGAATCACTAACTCGGGCGTGCATTGTTCATTAAACGTTGCAGAGAAAGCTGCTACAAATTCATTTGTAACCTAATTCTGTTTGCCAAGTATTCAAACCGTCGACCGTTTAGTGGGTGCGCTCTGGCTTCGCCTTTTTGTGCTGCAGTGTAATTGTTAATACCTCGAAACGAGACTTCTACAATTGCTTAATTGGGATTTCCAAATATTTAATAACTTGTACACACAACAGAATTTCGTGTTATCTTATTGACATACCGCTACAGTATAGATAAGAGATTATATGTCGTTAATATTTGTCTTTATTAAATTTTCGTACTGTTATGACTTACGTTTTATTCGTCGAGATACGAGCACATAAATACCACCCACTTGATATCTGGCATCGGCGGTCATTCACATCTCCTCCGAATAAAATACTCATTGTCGTCGCTGACAGATTGTCTGCACAGAGATTTATTACGACGTTCTGTGCGTACTGAGACTCGACCGGAGCGTTTCCTGGCGAATCATCTAATTGAGCAACGCATATGACGTGTCGGCGTGGAATGCGATAATAGCGGCGTTATCAGGAACGATGCAGTGATAGGGAGTGTGCGGTCGACTAGGGTGCAGCGTGCAGCATTTAATTAAGGTGGGTGAGCTTGGCTCGCGTGCCGTGCACTTCCGCCCTGGGGGCGCCTTTTCCTCGCGGGGAGGCCTAGGAAAGCGGCCGGTCGTCACCCGCGTCGGGAATTAAAATTTTTCACGTAAACTGGTTTGATAGCGCGGAGTGGGGGTCGCGAATGCGCCGCGCCGCTCATTAGCCGAGTCGCGTCGAGCGTAGCGAGTGCGCGCGCGTCCGTACGTCTGCGTCCCGTCTGCGTGCGCGGTTTCGCGCCGAACGTATACGTGATTGAGTGATTAGTGTCTATCGGATATGTCAACGAGTCCTTAATTAATTGTGTGAATTAGCTCAATTGTAATTTTGCTGTAACGTTGTTGCTAGTGACACTAAATCGGTAACGAATTTCGGGTGATAAGCGAGAGAGCGTCGCACCGAATTTCTCTTATCAATCGAGCGCTCAAGGTCATCCGTTATCAGTCTCCTCCGCGCGGATCCAATGGATTCGCTCCGAGATTGTGCGCATCGATGCAAATTACGCGTTTTCGTATCGTAATATAATTTTTTACAACAATAACCATATAAGCCGTGTTATTTTATTTCTTTATTGTTAAATAGTGTCTTAATTAATTAGTGGTAAAGGTTAATGTGTGTGTGTGTATTTATAACGTACTGTTTACAATAGTTTTTAGTACAGTGCTATGTAGTGCGCGACCCAGTTGCGCGTGATTGAGGATAAAACAATATAAATAGCCCGTCACTGGGACGCGCGTGTGTGTGTGTGACAGTGGTGGTGGGATGGCATGATGAGGCACGCGGCGTCCGCGGCCTGGACGGCCCCCGGGGAGGTTTGGGAGTACGTGAAACAGCTGGTCAGCTCCTACCACGACCAGCATGACTTTCAGGTGGGGATCAAGGTTCAAATTCGTCTAATGAGATGTTTTTTTCTCCTCCATTTATGTTCTGATTAAATTCGTTGCGGGTCCCAAGACAATTTTAGCTTTTCCCTCGGGTTCCCTGAGATCATATCAAAGGGTCGCTGTGGATCCTGGCGACACAGGAGTAGCAGCGATGGGAAAGAGTGGTGACCGGTGGGCCAAGCCCGTTTTAAATATTGAGATGTTTTACCATTTAATGTACCACAGAACCAATAACCGATGTGGTTGACGAGTTCTGGGGTAGTGACCAAGTCTCGGTCAGTGTAGGACTTTATCCTGCTAGATGGGGTTGTTAAGTACATGCGTAGAGCAGCTGGAAGCGGTTGGAGACGATGAGCTGATAAGGTCCACCAGCAACGGGTCAAGTCTGACTGATGATGATGATTGATATCGCTGCTTGCAGCCGAATAGAACCGGCATGACCGGAGAGGTACCTCTCCTCGCAGAATACCGCCTTAAGTGTAGGCTATGCTATCGCGCGGTTTACGAATAACTAGTGGTGCGTTGGAAGGAACGGGTGAAGGACAGCATCGCCTCTGCGTAACCATGCACCGTGCGGATGTAAATGGGCGTCGGTAGTCACTGTATGCACCGGTTGCTTATTTCTCCCTATGCTGTAAAACTATTTCTAAGGCAATTGGAGTTTCATTGAAACGTAGCTACTCAAGGGAAATTAGCTTAATAGTCACCACTGTGAGAAAATATATTGTGGAGAACTTGGATCATATAAATACACTAGTTGACCCGACAGCCGTTGTCTTGTCAAAGTATGTTGTCATGGTAACGTGTAATGTTATGTAGCCGAATTGTCAATCCATTATTTTGCGCTGCAATAGTGTATTTCAAGTCGAGATACCGATTGCAGCATATAACGAAAAAAGTCTCATCTAAATCCGTCCAGTAGTTTTTGCGTGAAAGTCGCACAAGGCACAGACAGAATGACGTCTTCTACGGTTTTATTGTGTATAGATATATTATGCACGTGTAGGACGTGTACTTGTGGTCGTACAGAGTGTCAGATGATTATTATAAAAAATACAATGACTTAATTACGTTGCAGCAAGAATTTTAATTATTGGCCGTGATTCCTCATACATATTATTGCGCATTTGAGACCGATGGAACACCTGTTTTACATTTGTTTAGCAAAAAGTTGAAAAGGCTGATGTCGTTCCTAAAGGCGTTGATGACTTACCATCAGGTGACAAGTACGACCATCGTGTAATGACGATTAACTTGAATTTCTGTATATTCGGCCAGTCTTGTTGAAGGTATTTTGAATAGATATAATAGAGAAACTTACACCCGTGAAACCTCAAAAAATAAGCAAAATGAATAACAATTCAGCCTTTATTAGTCTATCGAACCGTCCATTTAGTTCACAAAAATGTGCGAATTTTGCATCGAGGACTAAAGTTTGCTCTGTTAATAAAACAATGAGATCAACCATTTTCGTAGAGTTCTGGACAATACGTGTGAAGCAAACTAAACTCTCTTAAAGGTGCATAGAGTTCATGTTTGCAAAACTTAGATACTCTAGATGTTTGCCTGGGTGCAAATATTATGAGCTGTAACACTGTTTTAACTATTTTAACGCCCCCTTCGTTGAGATTTCTTTCATTTTTTGCAGAGCTTTACATACGTTTATCAGTTTTTTATGTTTATTTAAAATTGATTTTCACCAGTTTACGCCGGATTTGAAACTTTATAAACTTAATTATGTGTAGAGGTGATAAGCGATAACAGCTAATGGATGAATTATAAAAACCGGCCAAGTGCGACACCAAGACTTCAACGCGATCTTTCAATCAGGTATCTTCCCACCTCTATAACACAACTTACCTGCAACTTGTTAAAATTTTGCGACGCTGCTCTTAGGAAGAGATGCTGTGGGAGTCCTTTGTGATGCATTTAAATCAGTCGATGTAGCCGCCTATACACCATAGAATTAGGTAATACAGAAGAACCTTTCTAGTAGTTAATTCTCATTACATGAAGTATAATGGTGAAGAAGGAAAGTAAAAAAACAGAAAATTTTGTGATCTATAGTTGTGTGCTATTTCCTACCCCATTCAACGCATCTAACTCTGCCGAAGTCCATGGGTGTGGAAGTTGTGAAAACGGCTCTAACTGCTTGTTTGCCCACTTATACTATAAAAAAAGTATGGTAAAGGCAGTTAAATAAAAAAGCAGAAAATTATGCTATCTATAGATTAATAGTTGTATGTATTTTTTTTTTCTCGCGGGGAATTTCCAATTGTATGTATTTCCAATTATGTACAGCAAAAAAGGTTCCAAAACACTTGTGGCAGTTACGCGGTTGTTCAATGAACGGTAATGTTTTTCGCGTCGTCCGCTGATCGTTGAACTTGGAGATGGACGTAATGGACAGATCAAACTTGCCTCGTTTGACCGTGAAATTGTGGCCCGCGGAGCGCGACCGCGGCGCGTGTAGCCGTACACTTATTGAAATGGCCGTGCGTTACGTTTTATGCGTTATCATTTACTAGTTGTTACGGGATTCGCTCGCGTGGTAAATAAGAAATATTTGTACTGTGTTTTCCCATGAAAGTGAGATTTTTTTGGCGATGAAAAGGAGCCGATGGCACTCTTCAGTCGTTCAGCTATCTCCATACTAAATATCACATCGATCCGTTGATCCGATTTGATGTGAAAGAAGGACAAACAAACAAACACACTTTCGCATTCATCAGCATATATATCACTGATCAGTACAAGGAAAGAACATTCTATTTTGTATTATTCGGCCGGCACGACCGGCAGTTCATGTAAGTGTCGCGTTTTGTAAGGTTTGTTTGACTTTCTGGTGACTCATGGAGAGGAGACAAGGAGGGCATCGAATCTGTACATCAATTATGTGGTAGATGTTGGTAGTTATTAAAAGGCTCCAATTACTCCTTATGGCTGACACTGTAAAAAAATCATAGACTTGTTCAAAACCTCTCGCTTACACGAGACCGGCGTGAAGTGACAGCTGTGCTGTCGCGTTTCGTGCGGTGTGTAAGTAGCCGGTGGCCCATGGAGGTGGGAGGAGAAAGGGGGGCAGCGCATCTGTATAGTCTCTATGCAGATGTCTATGGGCGTCGGTAGTCATGAAAATGGCTACAACTGCTCGTTTGCCCCCCTATACCATAAAAAAAAAAAAAACCAGGGGCTGTGATCGGATAATGATAGACCAATACTTCGTCTGTCCGAACGCAGTTATGATAAAGCAGACCAATGTGAGTCAGATGTGCTTCCTATTCTGCCACACTATCAAACAAATCATTCGCATGATAGGTAATTTATTAAAATAATAATAAAAAATGTATTTATTTTGTAAGGTTAGAATAATTAAAACAGTTTTGGAAAAAAACAACATCTAAATCTTGCAAAATCGGTCTCAAACTCGGCATTTGCTGCACTGATCTTCCGTTTGAGCCGCTTAATGACATCACGGTCAACAAGTAACTTAACTTTAATTTTTTTTTTAATTTAAAACTTTAATTTATAACTTTAAAATTTGTGGCTGGTTTAATTATATTTTTATGAAATACCATCTTTTTGCCATCGGTTTGATGGTACTCCATTATTACTCTAACCTGGACATTCTGATGCCTTAAAACCTAAAAAAAGAACTAATTCTTCTGGCTCAGTGACCCGAAGTGAGTCTTGGCCTCCGAAACCAGAGTTCTCCACCTAGTGCGATCTTGCGTAATTATTATTATTATTATTATTAAATAAACCTATCATTATTAATAATGTTCCAACTTCAGCAACATTCTACATGTGCTTCGTTCAATTTATTCGTCTAACAAGTACGTACTTCTTCGCTAAAGTCATATAAGTATTGTACGTACATATTATTTAACCTTGCTTATGCAACCTATTGTTCTAGTCTACTGATTGGTTCTGGTCCACTGAAATATATTTGTTGTCTTTTAATGTGACGTAAATGCTGTTTGCGAGATCTCCATCTTTCGGATTTAGGATATTTAATTGGTTGTGTTAAGTCTTTTTTAGGTATGTTGAGGATTATTCCATATTAGTTTTATTGGTGCTTAGTCATGCATTGGTAATGTCATGTTTTGGTAAGAGGTAGTGCTATGCTGTATTCATGCAGCCGAAAGGTCTCCCCTCTAGCTTACACGAAACCGTAAAGTGACAGCTGTACTGTCGCGTTTCGTGTGGAATAGGTAGCCGGTGGCCCATATAGGAGGGAGGAGGATGAAGGACAACGCATCTGTATAGCTTCTGTGCTGTCTATGTCTATGGGAGTGTGTTAGCCTAATCCATTGCCAACCTAAAGCCTAATTACTGACAAAATATTAATGTAAATATTAGCAATGTTACTGCTTGTCGACTTTTTAAAGTATCAGTCTTAGCAGTTTGAGTGATATCCCGTTCCGCCTTACTGGCTCATGACCGTTGCGTTTACATCTTCACGATTAACGTACATTGTAATAGACTGTGTTGTAATTAACTGTATTTACACGCGATATC
>LUGF01056600.1:170086-181561 GCA_001625245.1 Calycopis cecrops | reverse complement strand
CCTACCCCGTTAGGGAACTGGCGAGAAAATGTATGTGTGTGTACAAAGGCTCAATATGGTTTTTTTTCTTTATCGATTAACTAGCTCCCGCCCGCGGCTTCGCCCGCGTGGATTTCGGACTTATGGTTCAAAATTTTAACTTATTCTGTTATTCTGATATGAAAGCTATATTAAAGTTTCATGAAAATCTGTTCAGTAGTTTTTGTGTGAAAGGGTAACAAACATTCTTACAAACTTTCGCATTTATAATATTAGCTTCTGCTCGCGGCTCCGCCCGCGTGGATTTCGGACTTCAAAAATCTCTATAAATTTTAACTTATGTTTTTCTGATATGAAAGCTATATTACTGTAAAGTTTCATAATTGTGTTTGAGCCAATGAAGCGTATGAAAAAAATGATGTTTGCGAATCTCCCGTACATTTGAAATACATACATATTTTGTAAATACAATATAGCGTATGTCTAGGTCTGACGTAAGGGTTACTACAATACGTCCACACATCCACGAAGCAAATCTGCTCAAACATTGCACAGTTATGACGGAATAAATAGGCTCGTACACTTACTGCGAAAACGTTTCGAGTTTGGTTGCATAAACAAAATGTCGCATTTATTGACAAACTGACTGTGCCCCACGGTTTCACCTGCGGTTAATTTTTAAGAAATCCATATAAACTTCAACACCCTATCTCACTCCCTTAGGGGTTCAATTTCTAAAGATCCTTTCTTAGCGAATGGATGTCTACGTCATAACATCTATCTGCATGCCAAATTTCAGCCCGATCCGTCCAGTGGTTTGGGCTGTGCGTTGATAGATCACTATGTCAGTCACCTTTGAGTTTTATATGTACCACCATTTGTAAAGCGTGTATCGTCGATTGTTTTTAATAACTTTAAATTGCCACTGCTGCCTTGCACCCGAAAAGGGCTGTAAAACCGAGATGTTCCCTCTCGTGCACGAATACCGACGTGAAGGATGCTTATGTTTGTGAGTCTGGATGACTTCTAGTGGAGAAGAAAAATTACCATAGTTGGCATTACAACATTTTGTAGGACTTTTTCTATTATATTTTCCTCTCATCTGTATCTACTTCTATATTATATAAAGAGGTCTATTTGTTTGTTTTTTTATCGAATATGCTCAAATAAACGGGACGGATCTGAACTATTCTTTCACTAATAGAACATAAACATGCTACATATCAGATATAAACACCTACATTATCAGAAAGTTACATTTCTTTTGTCGCCCAACGAACTGGACTAGAATCGGCTAGAACGTATAAAGTAACGTGTATCTCAATTAGTTTAAACAATTGATTTATAGTCGATTTTGTCCCCGTAATTAAATTATGGGACAATAGTTGCTCAGATATATCGATTATAGTCTCATTTTGATGAGTTCCAAAAGTTTCGCGGGAGACTACCATACCAATACCAGTTACCAATTATTATTCTCCATCGTTCAAAGTATTTTATAGCAAATTTTTTTTTCATAAATAAGGTAGATATAATATATAATACAAATTATGTGTATAATTTATATGTTGGCCCGTCTATGAACAAACCGGTACGCGCTGATGGCTAGATAATTTTATTTATGTACCTGCTCAAACACGTTAATGGGTTATTTGTGTCTCAATGTGATGTGCGCGACTGCTGGCGTGTCAATACGATGACTGAATACATTCGTGTTGAAATAGCTGCATAATCGTTGGCGTGGACATACAATTATCGATCATTAATAGTGATGAGCGTGTTTTTTTTTAAACTTTACGGAATTTTACAACTTTTAAATAAAGAACCTTACAATGATGTCGTCCATATAGACCTAAGAAATCTGAAATTAATCTGTAATATAATTTTTTAAACATGTTTGGGATCGTATTTTTTTATAGCATAAGGGGGCAAACAAACAGTCGGAGCCATTTTTATGACTACCGACACACTTAGACATCCATAAAGAGGCTTCCCATCAATGATCCACCGGCTACTTCCGCACCGCACGAAACGCGACAGCTCAACTGTCACTTTACACCGGATTGATAACACCAGTTAATAAGACTACATTTTGATTAGACATCAGGGTAGTACAGACTAGCCTACTAACTTAACTGGCAAATGAGCCATATATTTCGATTTCACAACTCCCGGATAAAAGTAATTATTAAGATGCATTTATGTAGTAGTTAAGTTAAGTACAGATTCTCAATACCGTAAGAGTAGTCTGTGAAAGCCTTAAGACCATTAAATTGCCTACTGTTATGACTTGTGACTAATCGTAACTTTTATCGCTTGGTAATATGATAGAAGCCAAGATGGCGAATCTGCTATTTGCATTCAATCACTCGTCGATACGTCATGGCGATCGAATGACTATGGATGGCAAATTAAAAGAAATGGCAACAGAATTACAAACCCAACAAGTAACATTGAATTGAAGAAACAATCAAGAACAATTTAAGACCAACGATACTCGTAAATGTCAAGATGAAGGTTAACTAATATATCACTGAAAACATGTATGTATTGTAGGAAATCAAATGATTTTTACAAAACTTGAACAAAAATTGAATACATTTGTAGGAAATCAAATGATTTTTACAAAACTTAAACAAAACTTACTAGGAAGAAAAGCCTTCCTCACATTGTACCCAATAGGAAAATATTTTTAATTTCACTACATTACATTGGCATTTATTAAAAGAAGCCATCGATACTTTACATACTCTACAAACACAATTAAAGATTGGAAGTGTACACAGTATTCGATGTGTTCTTTTTTCGCCCTTGTGCCCGTTTGCTTTTTTTTTGGGCCTGCCCGCAATGCGCTTTGTTGACGTGATGTTTATTTGCATATATCCTTGAATCGTTGAACGCCTCGTCAAACGTATTCGCATTGTGCAGCCGATACGATCATAAAGCGCCGCGAACGTCTTTAGATGATCCGATACCAAATGGAAATAAGGTCTGTAATTATTCTGACTGCTATGCCATCATCGACCAAGAAATGCGGATAAGTATCTCCTTGTTCGTGGTGACAATAGGGAGCTTTATTTGCGACATCTTGTGAAAGAATTAGCATATTCGGGATTTCATCCACTAGTTTCTTCTAAGCAGCCTGTGGCTCATTAGGAAGGAGGAGAATGGGATCAACGCATCTGTATAGCCTCTGTGCGGATGTCTATGGGCGTCGGTAGTCATAAAAATGTTCCCGACTGATCGTTTTCCTCCTTATACTTTAAAAAAACAAGATGACTATGATGAATGTGCCAAGCGAAAATTAGGTATATTACCCGTAGCTGTCGGCATTTAGAGGTTGGTGAACCTCAACGAGCGATCATAGACGATGTTTTTGTCGATATCCATCGGCAAAAAGTAATTTAAATAATCCTCAGCAATGAGCGGAGCACGCTGCGAGTCGCGATTATCCAATGGCTATATATAATTTAGCACATGTCGATTTTTACTGACCTTGGAGTTAAACGGCTCATTTCGAGCTCGGTGAGTTTTTAATTAATAATCTGACAATCTTGTGAGAAATTTGGTGTTTTAAATTAATTTTCATTGCCTGTTGTGTTATAAAAAGTTGATTTACATTTTTGTACAAATTGTTGGTTGTTTTGGAGAATATTAAATTTATTTTTATTGTTATCTTCATTTATAACATCGTAAAGGTGTTTAGTTTTAATTAAATGTCCGTCATCCCAGGATAGTACGGTAGGTAAATTCAAGAGCGTATGACGCTTATGAAAGGGGCTGTTGTCCCTCCTAGTCCTAACTCCTAGCTCCCCTTTGGCGTCCTGCTAATATTCTAAATGCTGACCGTCGTTTATATTGTTTGTTTATTTTTTCATGTAAAAAGTACTTAGTACAGATTAAGAAGATATTTGGCATAATTGAAATACATATTATGTTACAATATAATTCTATAGATTCCCTATGAAAATAATAAATTTCCTTAGAATAGATTTTTTACGGGTGTATCAGCTCTTCATGCAATACATCTTTCATAAATTTGCGACGTCGGTTAAAAATGAATACACGATAATCATAATTGCCAATAACATTTGCGATTATCAATAAAATATTATTTAAAACAACAAACCTGCGATATCGATAAAAATGGCGGACGTACAATGGCCAATACCTACAATAGATCTGACGCGATACGTATAAGAAATAATTTATAGGAGATAAACCGTCTTTATGAATTGTGAATACAAATTAGCCGATACAAAAAACAAGATGTGTCTAAGAAAAATAATAAGGTGTTCGACCACGATCGTCTAGCAGCCGACGTCCTTGAGTGCAGAAATCCTTGATGAGTACAATCAACCGCCACTGGATAACCGCCTATATCCAGGGTTGTCTATGCCTCACTGTGTATACGTTTAATTGCCACAAAAAAGTTTCTATATGACGCGGGTAACTCGGTTGATCGAGTCTCCTTTTATGGTACAATCGTTTTGGATTTTAATGTTTGCGGTCTTATAGGATTTTCTAGCCTAGTATGTGAAGATTTTGTATGCGATAGCCCTATACTGTGCTTATTTTGTCGTTTTAAAATAAGATTTTTTATATCATTTTTTGTTCCTAATGTCGATTACATTAAGAACAAAAAATGAATTTATGAGAAATGTTGATATAAAAATAGATTAAAAAAATATTTTTTAGCTAATACCGCAAACAGAGACAACGTAAAAACAAATTTAAAATATAAATATGTAGTAAACTTTTCCACAATCGAAACAAACTCTTCTTATTATATTTATAACGAATATAAGGAAATAGGTACAGTAAAGTGGCGTGTGTTACGAAATAGTTTTATAACAAGCGATTGCAACCCTGGTCCATAGGTGCTCGGCTGTGACGGCAAAAACTGCTTCAGTTTTTGCCGTCACACTTAGAGCGATCAAAGATAAATGGGCGCGAATCGCCTATTAATGTCGTGTTCGCCGCAGATACTTGTTCTGATGTGGATTATCCGTATATGTAAACTGATCATTATATGCATCTAGATAACAAGAAACTTGTACGCTAAGTGAAACACAAATTCATATCATCGGTTTCGTGTTATGTGGTAATAGGCTATTATGGACGGGTAGCTATCGAATCTACTGTTAAAACTGACCGAGTAATAAGAACTATGTAGGTTATACAACTTAATTCTTTTAAAATACAATTACCTCTAAATATGTCTACTTGCGTGCAATTTATACTTCTTGGGAAATAGGCACCGACAAAGTAACATTTATTTGCTTTTAATGTTAATGTGAAATCAATAATTAGCCCGTACAGCTATAGAATTATAGGCAGGCGATGGAGAAGATTGCCGGCAGTGGGCGATTATGTGCCACTGTATTATTATTGAAATGGCTCCCGCAATATGTCACGCTCGTACTTCGGCTTCCATTCGGATTGGATTTAATTGAAGCTGCGTCTTGTCAAATTATCGTATATAAATTCTGGCAATAATCGTTGGCGATTACGAGGACGCCTCGTATGAGGACATCGCAGCTGACGATTATTGCGTGG
This sequence comes from Calycopis cecrops, assembly GCA_001625245.1. NCBI lineage: Eukaryota > Metazoa > Arthropoda > Insecta > Lepidoptera > Lycaenidae > Calycopis > Calycopis cecrops. The sequence continues at coordinate 176,023 of LUGF01056600.1, read as the reverse complement.
TTAATGTGTTTTGAATGTGTTTTCGAGAATCTTTCGCGTGATCAGGAGAAATGGCGATCAACATTCTCAATGATGGTCGATGCGAGTTCTCATTATTTATTGTTTAAGGTCTTTTTAACATTAAATTATTATTTCGTCTTCTTGTTGTATTTTACCGTTAATCTGATTACGTTTTAAAATTATGACGAAAACTAACTGCGCCCCGCGGTTTCACCCGCGTAAGTTTCGACCCCGTGGAAAATAGAAAAATCATCCCATGGTATCCCATAGAAACATTTTTCAGGATAAAAACTATCCTTTGTGTTAGTAATTCCAAGTTGTTTTCTATGTGTGTGCCATATTTCATGAAAATCGGTTCGGCAGTTTTTGCGTGACGGAGCAACAACAAACATACAAACTTTCGCATTTATAATATTAAGTAGGATAGAACTATAAATAAACTATCAGATATATTCTGAAAGATAGAATTTGATGTTTTTTCAGTGGTGGAAGATTAGTGTTTAGCTACTGTTTTAACATCTTTCTGTAAAGAACGAATTTGAAATCGGTGGTTATCGGTTAGACAGCTGTTATTATAATTAGTAAAGTAGTGAAATCTAGCATATAAAATTGCTATGATTGCGCGGTACATATATAGAGCTAATAGTGGTCTGCCTAGAATTACAAAGGCCCGTTTTAACTTCAAACGGAATCGAAATCCAGTTGGGTGAGCGCAATGTGTTATTTTTGTTTGCGAACTTTTCTCTAACTGTTTATCTTTTGTGATCGTTATGAACTGTTCCATTACTAGTATTGTTCTCGACATTTGGCTCGGGTCAACGACCCGCACAATCAACTGGTTACTTATGTTAGTTTCATTCTGTCACGAACGCCGCTTCAAGAGATATTTCATTGTCTTTAGTTCGCTGCTGGCGGCACGACTAATGATCTTAGATACAAAATATAATATGGACATTTTATTTTAAACACATGTAGTGGAAATAATTTTAAACACTCAGTAAGGTTAGGTACTAGTGACGTAGAAGTAATAACAAAAACCATCTGTTTATATACTGACGTCGGTATTTGTGGCGGTTGACCGACTTCAATTACTAGAATCGTAAATATTTTATACTTTTATGTATGTTATATGATGCTAGAATTTGGCAAAATTCTACCATGTATATCTCATAATGTGAAATTACGATTACAGAGAACGTAAATTAATAATTATTTCAACTTCATCATAAACATTTAACACCTCACTTCTTTATGGCACTTAATAGCGTAGCTACTGTTGGTGCAACAAACGACATATATTTAGATTTTCTTTAATCTCTGTAAGACACGTAGTTGCTTCTCCGTTAACTGGTTAGTGCTCCTAGATATACCCCTCTACGAATTTGAATAACTAGACTCTACTACTAGGTGGGGATGTATGTTTTTCGAGCCGTTGTAATAATATTCCAAATAGGTAAGCGCAACATTTGGCCGCTATTGTTATTGCTCGAGTGCTCGATGCCACCTTTTGAATAATATCCCTCGATTATTTATCGCTACGACATCGTACGCGAGTTGATTTGACAGCCGCTGCATGTTTCATAACGTGACATTATAATCGCATATGCCAATTAGTTGAGTAATGCCACTGAAGCCAGAGATCAAAGCATGTGAGTCCATAAGTTTGGAACTAGATGTTACCCGCGACTTTGGTCTCTTCAAAATTTGCTCTTTGATGGGGAAAAGTTACAACCGCCGTGGTACTAAGGTTAATTTTAGCACCATCCGGCACTTCTCCGCATGTTTACCATAGGTGTTTACTATATTCAATTGCAATCTTGTACTGTCTCCCGCTTTGATTAGGGAGGGAAATTGGAACTACTTCCTACTCCTCTTACTTTCTTATGATAAAATTCGTCGCAGGTCTCAAGACAGATTTAACTTTGTGAACAAAGGGTCGGTGTGGTTGCCGCTATCGATCCTGGCGACACAGAAGTAGCAGAGGTGGGAACGAGTGGTGGGCCAAAGCCCGTTTAAAAATCCAAATCAGTGATCCATACTTTTTGCATATACTAAACACTTTTAAAACATTAATCCATACTTTCCAGCGCATAATCGTACATTTTTCATATTTAAGACTGGGAGTATTTAATCGCACATCCAAATTATATTTATAGTCGCAGATAACGAGGTTGAAATATTTCGAACGAATAATTCAAATCGTAATATGCTTATTATTCACGTATGTGTATAATTTAAATGTTTACGTGTAATAATGTTGTTATTAATATATATGAAGGTAATATTACATTTTAATAATTAACATTAGTAATATTTTATATTACGTCGTAGATTCTAAATTATGATATGAATAAGTGCTGACTGAAGGGAATTGAACTGACCGTTATATTTTTTGTTTTGTTCCTTTTATTTTTTGTTGTTCTTTGAGGGTATTGCTGCATTTTGGTCGTCTGTAGGAATATGAATACCTAAATATGAGTGGACAAATTTTGACTGTCGTGTCTTTTTAAAGTGTATTAGAAGTAATGTGCCTATATTAGGCCACTTTGAATCGCTTTCATAAAATGGGAGTGCAGTGCAGCAACGGCATCTATATCAGATTGTGCTTAAGTTTATGTGCGTAGCCTGCTACTACACTATGCATAATTTCTGGTGATGGGCGATGTTCATAATTAACTTCTGAATTTTCTAGGAGCGCTATTGGTCAAATTTTGTTTGTAAATGTCGCGAGTCAAAAGATAATGACATTGTTTTTAACTTTTTTATCAGACAGAGCGGAAATATGCTGCCTAATTCGCAATGATTATAATAAACTTGATATTTTTTATATAGTAGGTAGTTAAGGGAAACGAGCGACGGCACAACTGCCGCTTTACGTGTTAGTGTGAGGTACCTACCTCCCCGGTCGTGCCGGCCCAATTCGGTTACATGTACCTATGCAGCGTAGTACTACCGCTTATTATTTTTTTGTGTATTCACGAATTGAGGAATAAATTAATTCAACGGAGGCGTTGTGTCGTGATCGGATCGAGGGAAAACACAGCCTATTAACAAATAGTAATTCCCTCGTGTTTATGCTCCCCTCTTGTTATATTTACTGGAATATAATTTACCTTATATTACTGTTAATTTTATTTTAACGTGTATTTGCCGTTATGTATTTTTTAAAACCTGATATCTGGATTTTCGCCGTAGAGAAATATACTAATATTTCAAAGCTAAAGAATTCTCATTCTCAGAAAATGCTGATTGTATTTGAAAAATACTTTTGGGAGATACCCATTTATTAAGGAAGACTATGCCTTATACCATTACGCTAAAACACTAGTGACGTCGCGGAACCTAACTAGTTGTGACTATAAAGATGATATTAAAGTTTTAAACGATATATTAGTGAACTCTGGCATCGGCCGTTTGAAATTGTGTCCAATTCCCTGGCACATAGGGCTAGCTAGCTTTAACAACTACGTCGAACTCCTGTGGGCGAGCCTAAGTGATCTAACCCGTTTGCGAGCAAATCTTAACTGTTATAATATAGTAAATACATATATTTTGCTTCATCGCGCTATCCACGCTCTATCAACTGATCTTCGTTCTATATTGAAATCTATCTCTTTCTCTTTGAGTATAATCTCTAAGTGACATTATTCGTGTTACTCTATTAATCTAATTTAATCAGAGTCGGTTCCCCTTTTGACGCCATACCTTGTCTCGTCGTCTGAACACTCAACAATCCGATGGTATGGTATTGGGCTTATCATTGCTTCCACAGCATAATTAATTAGTACGAAAAAGATACATAATTTATGTGTCAATATTAGTTTTTCCTGTGAATTCTAAATGTGTCTAATAAGTAATAAGTAGCTTTGTAACGTCTCTTAATGTATTTTCTCTCTCTTCCGCTCTTTTTCTTTTCTCTGTCTCCTACCTCTTTGTCAGATTAACCAACTGCTTTATGAGCATTTTAACAAGTAGAAACTCGTGTCTAAACTGATGGAAGATATAAATCTTTATAGATCAGTTCGCTAATGCGATATTCGTGTCGGCGTCTAAGTTCGGATCTGCACCGTTAACCTATTGTGACTCAAATGAGCCTCAATTTGTGCGAGCGCCTCATATTTGTCTGTGCTGAGATTTTACGTCCAAAGTTCCTTTGTTGTTGCCTGGTTCGCCGTCAACACTTTAAAACGTGACTGCCACAATTTAGCTTTAATAAGTTTTGTGGCTTAGATGTATTTCGATTACTATATCCTATACTTGCATAATTTCTCGTGTCACAATGTTAGTAACCATACTCCTCCGATACGGCTTGACCGTTTCTCATGCAAATTTGTGTGCATATCGTAGGTGAGAATCGCCAACACTTATTTTTCATCTTGATATTTCCTCGCGATCGCAACTTACGCGGATGAAACCGCGGAGTGCAGCAAGTGTAATGAACAAGTTTCGTGGCTTAGATGTATTTCTATTATTGTAATAATATGTAGATGTATTATAGTCCAAGACGAGTTTTTATAACCATCATAATATGAATAATATTGCGTTATAGATGATTTTTTTTTATATAAAATGAAACTAGCAACGTATCCATTGTTTTCGTCTGATGGCAATGTCAAGTACAATGGCTAACGTAGTGCCGTATGCGGAGCGGCGTAAGTCGTGACGAATATATTTGCACTCTTTCAGTTTTAAAAGTTTTATAAATTGATTGCTGTTCTAGATCATTCTGGAACGTTATCTGAAATAATTATAAAACCTTAACCTTTATTGTTATATTTGAAAATAATCTTTAGGAAATTGTGTTAGAGTGTAACTTTTAGAATCGTTTTTGTCACTAGTAGCATTACCCTTCTTCTACGTGTTTAATTTTTGTCATTTGTTTTGTTATAATATGTTTCATAGTCACTTTGTCATTGTCGTCAGTCCATCTGGGGCTGGATAAAGATAGACCATGTTCTTATTTGCTTGAAATTTTTATTCAAGATCCTTCTTGTAGTTTTCATAAAATCTTTTGTTTCATTTGCAATGTTAATAGCGTATCATCGTTATTACAATTTTGAGATACATTTCATTATTAACAATTAGTTTATTAGATTTTACAGAGACGAAAACCTTAAAATAAAGTTGTATTTCAAATAACAATAGTTACTTTCCTCGTACGTATTATATGCAGATAAACACAGGTAAGCGTGATTAAAACAATAAAGAATAAAAAGTGGATTTTTGTATCGGCCGTGGGGTAGTTCCGGATGTTTGATATGCGAGCCCTGATAAGGCCGGCCACGCGACACTTCAACCCCTTGCTAGGGCTCCTTGCCCTTCCGCCCTATTGATTACCGGCGGGTATGTTTAGCAACTGTTCATCTACAAATTACTATTTAATGTAGTGACGTTGGCAAATTAGGATACTAATAAGCTAGACAGAAGACAGTGGTGGTTAGTATATATTTCTTAGACTGGTTTCTTATTTAGCTGATGGAAATGTAAAAATATGTTAACAGAATCGTCATCAGCTGGAATATGTCTAATGCTAGACATAGGCCTCCCCCATAGAGAGCATTAAGTTACGGTGACGAGTCCTCGCCACCTTAACCACGTCGTCAGTCCGGGTATGAGTCTGTCTGTATCGAGTCTCACGGTGCGGGCCACAACAGAACCTTTCTTTCTCCGAGTGTGGCCTGCCTATTGCCACCTGAGTTTAAAAATATATCCCTATTACTATATCACATACATAACACGTTCATGGCCGATATAATTTTCATAAAATCAACGAGAATTCGCTTAGCCAAGTCGTTGACACGAAAAAAGTATTGCCTTGTCTTGTCGTCTCTTATCATCACTTAAATTTTATATCTCTACTTATTGGTACTAAGAGGTAGTGCCACACTACATGCTTGCATGCAGTCTAATTGGACCGGCACGACCGGGGAGGTACCT
>LUGF01056600.1:152676-169610 GCA_001625245.1 Calycopis cecrops | reverse complement strand
ATGTTCGGTGAGTGCTTTCTCGTTATCAACGAAATACATTGCCGTGTTGAGTCAAATTAAAACGTGCCGCATGCGATATATAACGTACATTGTATCTCGGTCGTGATTGTCGGGAGTCGGTTAAAAGCCGATCCGGATACGAATCGAAATTAACTGTAAAATATCTCAAACGCACGGGTTTGAGATATTTCAGGTTTTATCTCGCTGCCCGCTACCGGCGGTCACGATCTATGGGCTATCTGCGTTTTGTTGTGATAGATAATGTGCGTTTTTATGGAACGTGTGAATCTTTTACAATGGAGGTCTAGTTTTTATGTACTATTATGCTATATCTATAATTTTATATCATCTATTTAGGTACGAAAAACTTTTGGAATTGAAAATTTGGCGATTTTATTGGTTTTCAAATGAACATGGCACCAGATTATGATAATCTTTATCTTGTAGAAATATATTAAAGACATATTAACGACGGCTTGGACGGGGTGGCGGGGATTCGCTGGATACCCGTGACGTGACCTTTGGCATTCTATTAAGCAGGCCTATGTCCTGTAGTGAACTTGCTCCGGTTGATAATGATGATGGTGAAATTGTAACGATAAAACATAAAACGCCTCGGCATTGCTAGAGTCAGGTTTACAAAATAAAAAATAAAACACGATGTTTAAAATATATTGTAACGTACCCAACAGTCACGTCAATCGTTCTGGCTGAATCAGGGAATACATAAATCTATATAATGTATAAAACTTAAAGGTGACTGACTGACTGACATGGCGATCTATCAACCACTGTACGGATCGTGTTGAATTTTGGTATGCAGAACGATGTTATGACATAGGCGCCCACTAAGAAAGGATTTTTAGAAATTCAACCCCTAAGGGGATAACCCCCTATTTCACAAATAAGGTGTTGAAATTTATATGGATTTCTCATAAATTAATCGCTGGTGAAACCGCGGGGCACAGCTAGTGTGTAAATATACAAATGTTCGGACATCACACCTGACACAGTCGAGTAAAAACCTGTCACTCATTTAATCTCACTCAGAGAAAAAAAATCTTTATAAATCAAAAGCAGGTGTAAAAATATTCACATATGAGCTATTTCCAGGTGTCTCTTGACGTTAATTTATGAACGCCAACTTCGATTAGTTGCGTGATATCCTTTAAAAGGTTATAATTAGTCGCTGTTCAAACTACTAAGTCGTTATCAACTAGCGACCGCAGCTTTACAAGAGCTCGGGAGATTTTCATAGATATTAAACATCTGGATAAATTACTATGTATACTATACTAGCCCAGACCTAAAGATGTGATATTTTTTACGTTACTCACCACTAGGTAGATGTAGCTTTATTATAACAATAATCTTTCGTACCATATCGTTTATTTACTAAATACTTACATATTTGGTTTTATTTTATACTAAACTAGCATCGGACCGCAACTTCGCTCGCGTGGATTTCGGACTTGAAAAATGAAGTAGGAGGTATATAAACCTTCTTCTTGAATCACTCTTTCTATTAAAAATAACCCCATCAAAATCGGTTGCGTAATTTTAAAGATCTAAGCATACAGACAAAGACTGCGTATAGCGACTTTATTTTATACTAAGTAGTGATATTATAAAATATAACTAAGTATTTATTTAGCATATGAATTTTATATTGCACCTTAGAGTAGCCTTCCCTTCGGAAGTCACTGAAAATCGGTGCGATGAACCGAAATTCTCCGTCGAATGTCGAGTGACGTTCTTTTCAATGCTCCTTACATTGCATCGCTGTGCATACGAAAAACATGTATATAAAATGCATTTCTTTCTTTTCTATTAATATTTTGTGTTGTATTCTGTTTTTGCTGTATTATGGAGCATTTAATAAATTTATTTCTATTCTAATTCTGGTAGATTTAATTGTTGACGTTCACAAAGTAATTCCTGTAATTCTACTTTGAATAAAAACTTTTTCATTTAATTTCAATTTATTCTTCCGTCCTTCCGTTCTAATCCATTCTTGTTTGTTCTATTCTCTGCCGTCTATTCTCTATCTTAATATTCTCTATTTTAATATTATAGTATTCTACTTGGTTGTGAGTCGTATTAAATCTAAATAGATACAAATTGCGGGCCGCAGAACGTGTCATTGATCGCAAAATTTAATGTTGTGTTATTTGAGATCTGAATAGGTAGTGGATTGCGGTCAGCGAGGGACGTTACGACACGAGCCTGGGATCAATCTCGGCTAATGCCACCTCTCACTTAATCACCTATGAGTTATGTTGTGAAAGGAAAAGGGTTATTTTTGTTTGTAACTAGAGATACGTCGTTATATGCGCTTTGCTATTTCTTCATCAATGTAGAAGATTGTCCTTTAAAGTTAAATAATGAATAGCCGATGTTGGAATCAAAATAACTTCCTTGTATATTGTCTTGTGGAATAATAGTAATAGTTAAAATAGTCGGAACTGATGTTATAACGTCATAAGTAAAATGAGTTTTGGTTTTGGGTCCTATCGCATATATGATCCTCCCAATTACGCATGCTACTTACTACATGCTTGTTCGTTTAGACACTTATTATATTATTTATATTTCTAAAATAACATTTTAGTCCACACAAGAAAATAACTTACTGGTCTCGAAATATGTATCAACATTAAACAACAGACATCTTTACAAATACGGTTTACCTTTATAATTGTCAGACCCTCTCATGACTGCCAATTCCTTCTTTATAGCATATATATGTGTGACTACCGAAGTTCATTAGCATCCGCATATGCATTCTCGTTGTCGCCCTCCTTCACTCCATCCCTCCAATGGTCATGAAACACGACAGCATAGCCATTATTTTAGGCGGTGTCAAGTTAGCGAGAGCTACATTGTAGCATGGCACTATCGCTTACTATTCTGTGTTTAATTTGTTGTTGTCTTGTTTCAGTTCGCGTCCCCTGCGGCGGAGAGCGGCGCGTTCGGAAGCAGCACCTCTTCGTCTACGTCGTCGACGTCGTCGTCGTCATCGTCGTCGTCGTCGTCGTCGGACTCGGACAGCGCCGATGTCGCTGCCGGCTCGGCGCACGTTTCGGACGACGCCAGCGCGCTGGTCGCCGCATGCCCCCTGCAGGTAACTCACTATTTCATTATACAGGGTTACGGCAACGAGACTGAGTTTGGGATCGAACGGAGGACCGACCCTCTCTCAGATGCACCTGTATGAGTATGTTTATAATAGCTAGTTACCTATTCCTTTATCATGGGCAGAGAGACCGCGGGGTCCCTCACAACAACGTTTGTTCTACGAGTTTTGTCATTTTTTAAATCAATTAAATAATTTTAAATGATTTTTTAAATTTTTGATGTATTGTGGTGACATGTGTAAGTCTCGCGCATGTGGACACCCTCCACCCCACACCCCCTTCGCGACCTTCCTTCCCTATATGACATAATTATGCGACGCACTTATAACGCTCGGGCAAAAAATTACATTAATGTTTATTTTTGTATGAAAAAATAAAATAGTGAATTATGAAAAGGCGTAGAACAAATGTTAAAGATGCTAGCTATCTATATCTGAGAGCTTGCTGGTATTTTAAATATAACCCCGCGAGCGAGCTTCCGCTGAAGTCAGAGTCGGGGCTGAGAGACCTGATCTGATGTAGATCGCTTCTTCAACACGTTTCCACAATCTCAGATCTGAAAAGTAATATCTGGTTAATCAGTATGATAATACTGCAGGTACTTATTTTTTATTTCATACAAACTAACGCTGGGGAGGCAATGTTCTCGAGTATCGGCCCTGGATGACGAAGTTTTGTACGACCAACCCAGTGGACTGACGACTTGGTTAAGGCCGTGGGGAGTCACTGTGTGCAATTGGCTCGTGACCTTGAGCTGTCGCGCTTAACGTGCCATTAAACAACGCACTTAAACATCTGCACAATCAGAGATTATATTGATGGCTTGCTGTGTACCAAATGACCAATTAAAAGTGGAACATGGAGAAGTTACCGCATCATCCGTGAACCATCAGTATGTAGATTAACCTGTGGCGCCGGTATTAAACTTGCAGGTTATCGACGACGCGGACCTCGCGGAACTATTTCCGGAACAAACACCGAGCGCGCCGGCGCAACAGCCCAGTTTCGCCGCCTTCTCCGTTCACACCACGCCGGAGAACGATGACAAGTCTGTCGCTGATACTGGTCAGTTGTAGTTTCTTTTTTTGAAATGAAAACTTTTTCAAAAAAGGAGGTTTCATGCCGCCGCGGACAGGAACACGAGTTCGGATCAGCAAAATGCAACACAGCTATGGAAAGTGGAGCCACGCTATCTCGTAGCAGCACTACAAGTGTGTGCTATTAAATACAGGTCATTGTTTCTCTAATTTTATCAGTGTTATTTTCCTACACAGTGACACGGTTAGTTCTAAGTTATATTCCTCCCCCTTGTCGTTGTGTTATTGAGGGGTGTAATTCCCTAAAATGCAACGTTACCTTCGAAGTGCTCCGTAACTGTCTGACCTTGAATTCACAAAGAACAGAGCACAACTCCGGAATTAAATATTAATGGGATATGTCAGGGACATGTAATGGAATAACATTCTATAGAGTTTGACCCGTGCCACTTAGACTCTTTTAAGCGCAATTATCAATATCAAAACAAGAGGACTGCTGATAGAAGTGACAACTTAAAATTATCTTAAAATGTAATACATTGCTCCACTTTCCCGTGTATATTTTATACACGCAAATACTGCTTGTGATGCTGATGTTTGCTGGAGCAAAATCATAATATTTGTCCCGCTCTTCCGACGCTTCAAATTTTCACTTCAATTCTATACTTTTTTGAAAGTGTTCAATAAATTGATATTTTTCTTTTTATAGGCGATGGGTCTAGCAGCGAAATGGAGCTGACGCCGCAACTCGTAACGGCGGCCATACAGAGGGCCACAGCCGACTCCTCTGGATCGGAGAACGAATGTTCCAACGCCGACATCGTTCACCAAAACACGTCACATTATGCGTCGAGTTTGTTACAACAGTTCGTGGCGCAAACGCAACTACTTAGCAGCACTGCGCCGATCAATTCTATAAATACACCCACTTCTTTGTCCTGTGTTAACACAAATTCGATCGAAGGTGTCGGTATAAGTGATTGTGTGCTTGGACAGATAAATAACATACCAGAAATACAACCGATCACGACGAATTTTCTGAACAGTTCGCATTTAAGTCCGCAGCAAACTGAAGAGCTATCGCAGATAAAGAAGACGCTAGAGGAGATAACATCTGTTGCGGAATCAGTTGAGATGTCCATACCGAATCCGGAGAGTTTGGATTGCGATAACAACGATTTTATGAGCTTAGACATTGCGTCGGGTGGTTCGGAGATAGGAAGCGCAAGTGATCTTATGAAAAGTTCTCCAATAACGGTCGTCAACAGCGATATGGCTGCAATGAACCGTATAGAAAAGTTAGACGCTATCAGTACGAATTCAGTAGAATCTCAAGAAGACATTAAAGATGTGGTCATCGAGTCCAGAAGAAAGAGGGGACGACCGCGAAAAGTTAAAAAAGTCGAAGAATACGAAAGTAAGGATATTGAATCTCAAAAGGAGGATAAGTCTGTTGTTAATGTGATCGATTTCCATAATAACAATGACCCGCCAAACGTGTCCCCTGATTCGGGTATATTGTCTAATCATAACTCTCCAACACATTCACCGATGCGAAGGCACGACATCGAAGAAAGCCACAGTAGACACAATAAGAAATCGCTGCAGAAAGAAAACAACACAATGGAAAGAAAGAGCATGCGATCGAAATCTAGAAGTAGGGCTCATCATAGATCTGATTCTAGCGAATGCGACTATCAAAAGAAGAAAATAGAAAATGAAATAAAACAAATCAAAACAGAAGCACCATCACCAATACCACTCAAACAGGAACCTACAAAATTTGAAAAGTCCAAAAAGAATGACCACAAGCTCGATATAGCGGCCCTAGATAGAATGTTGTATGCCACCGATAGAGTATTATATCCTCCACGCAAAAAAATTGGCCGAAAACTGCAAAGCAAATCCAGAGCTAGCAAAACAGCAACTAAAACACTTAAAGATAAAAACCAATACGATTCTGCTGATAGCGACGAAGATTCTCTTCCATCCAATAGATCTGTTTTGTCTGGAGTGTACGCAAAGAGGAAAGAACTGAATAGTAAACTTTCCAATTTACCAAAAAGTAATAAAAGCAAACCAGTCAGCAACGCGTGGAGGGATCATCAAAGTGAAAACGAAGCCGTGGCTGATGATCCGTTAGATCCAACGTGGAAGCAGATCGACCTAAACCCAAAATATAAGGACATACTGTCTGGATACAAAAGTGATTATGAATTCAAACCATACAAAAGTTGCAGTAAGCTCATAGAGTCGGGGTACAAAAGCGATTACGGCTGTAGATCTGGTTATAAAAGTGATTGCTATAGATCTGGCTACAAAACGGATCATAGATCGGGGTACAAGAGCGACAAGTCTGGATACAAAACTGATTATAGTGTTAGAAGTATGAGGAGAAGAACGAGGAAATTTAAGAAAACACGATCCGTGAGGAATAGATCGTATTATAAAAATCAAAAACATTTTGTTTCCGATCAAGAAATTTTGCTTTTGACTAATAAAACTTTTAGCAGTCTTACATTGGGTCACAGTTCAAGTGATTCTGAATGCGAAACGTTTTTAAGAAAACCAAACGCAAGTCCAAAATACGTTAGCGTTTGTACGAAATATCCATTCCCATCGAGGTACAATTATGGATTTACCAAGTCAAGTCAAAAGCAAGTTTTGAGGTTGAATTCTTCAGATCCATTTGCACCTGGGCCAGTGTTTAGTGGTTTACAAAGACCTATTACGACATATAATATTTTCAAACTAAGTCACAACAATAATAACATCTTACTGAAACCTCCTTCCAAAGCAAGCCACGGTAGCAGTTCATTGCCCTCCCTTAAACCTGCATTTACCCACAAATTTGGAGCGTCACCAATCTGTGCTAATACTAAACTACCGGGATCGAAGAAAGAAAACGACATCTTACGTCAATTTCCACGGATATCCTCCCCGAAACCTCGCAAGCAAACAAAATCTGGGTCAACAGCTTCCTCAAAAAAAGAAAATATTTTAAAGGCTCTGCCAAGTATATTTGAACGAGCTAAAAATAGTTACATACCAAACAACTCGCTGTCTAGAAATGTATTTTTAAATTTTAAGAAACCGAACATCAAACCTACGTATCACATTAAAAAACAAAGGAGAACCGTTGTTTTAGCGCCACCTAAAATTAATTTAAAACCTACGGAACGACCTTCGAGGATAACAATAAAAACTGAAAGTAAGCATCACAGGCACAGAAGTAAACGCAGGCATCGCTCCAGGTCTGTATCGAGGTCTAGAGACTCCTATACAAGTAGAAATTCTGTCGATTCAATTGATCAAAAATTCACACAAGATATGGACACTCTAATATCAAACTTCATAAAGTTTTGTCATGTCGCTCCAAAAATTATTACTGCTACTGTTTCACAGAAAGTAAGCGAAAAAGAAAAACCTACCATAGAACCACCTCCGCCGAAGTTAAATAAAAGAACGTCTAAAAAACGAAAAACCTCAGACAATCAAGAAATTATGACCCCCACATCGAAACGAAGGCACAAAAAACAGTTAACAGAATCTCAAAACAAGGGCGGCAAGGATACAAATGAACATAAATTGCCTTTGAAAAAGAGACATTATCACATTAATTCATCAACAAATAATTCATTGAGTTTAAGTCTAGTTAGCTCGGAGTTTGACGAAAATTCTAAGAATGAAGGTAGCCCTGAAAAGTTTTTATGTACCGAAACAGACTGTATGGGTGAAATGCAAACCAATGACCAGGGATGTAAATCTAAATCCATTCACGAGAAAAGCAAAAAAGGAAGTGAAAATGTGAAAAGTATAAATGACGCAAAAGATCAACAAATCCAGGGTTCTCCCAGATCCTCAAAATTAGGCACTGGTACAGATGCTGTCCTCTTTAAAGATGAAAAATCTACATCGTCACCTATTAATCCAGTGCCTACTGTTTCAAATATTCCGGACGAAATGTCCATTAGAAAGCCTTCGTCTGAACAATCCGAGCTTTCTAAGAAAATTTATGAAACATCTGAAAAACTTAAGGCAGTCCATAAAATGGTTCACGATTTAGAAAAATCATTGCCAAAATCTAAAGAGAATGATTCCAAAACTGATTCGTCCAAGGTAGAAATTCACAGAACGTCGTCGCCTAGGTCTGAAAGAAAAGTTTCACCAGTGCGAAATTCTGCACCCATAGTCACACCAAAAAAACGTCACAGATTAGAAGCAGATAAAGTTATAGCTAATTCAAGTTTAGATCAAGTGGTACAATCGCTCTCCAAAAAATTAACTGATGACAAACCACAGAGTAACAATGATGCGAAAGATATTTCAGCACAAGATGAAGCTGTCGAATCAGATAAAACAGCGGCTATGTCCCCTAACAATTTATTACTTAACAATAACCATACTGGGCCTGACCCTCTTAAATCCATGTCGGCAAGATCATTATATAAAAGCTCTATACTGCCAGCACAGAAATCTGAAATAATGACACGGAAAAAGAACAGATTGGAAGGCCTTACCAGCAATTTAGTTTCCAAAATTAATCCAAGTGCTGCAACTAAAGTGCTAGATACACTATTGAATAACAATATACGCAAATCTATCGAATCTCGAATTCTAGAAAAAGAAAAGGGTGGTGCTGATACCTCAGGAAAATCAGAGGACAAAGGCAAGGAATCTCCACAAATAAATACTAGGGCTAGTGTTATTAAATCGCCAGTGTCCAAAGGAAAGCTTTTAGACTCGAAAAGGCAAAAAGCTGATGATTGCAACAGTGAGCTGATTAATTTGGACAAACCAACTGGTATTTTTGAACCATCGATAGACCTAGAAGATCAAATACCAAAGTCATCCATTTGTGTAAGTAACATTTTAATGGATTCCGGAAAAAACAAGAATAAGAATATTGACACGGAAGCTGAAATTCCGTTAGCTTTAATATCCGAAATTTCTGAGCCTATATTAAGACCTAAGAGGGGCGAGTCGATTGCTGCAGTGATATCTGATAAAATTCAAGAGACTGCGGGCGGTCACAATTTGCGCCAGACGAAAAGAAATTTAAATAGTGATAACGACGACATCAATGATAAGAAAAAGAAGAAAACAGGCAATTGCATTATCAGAGAGAGTAAATTAGTTCTACCCTCAAAAATATTGGTGCCCAAAATTCAAACTGAAAAGTTAACAATAACAGATCTGACTAAAAAATCCACTCCTGTAAAAGGTGTCGATAAAAACGAATCCAATGAGAATAAAACTGCCGAATCAAATAAGAAAAAGCCCAGAAGACGTAAAGCAATTAACAGAACCGGATTCCCTAGCATTAAAAAGAAAAAGAAGAAAGTGGAACCAAACCACACTCAAAGTAATACATCAGATAATCATCTAACATCTGAAGATACCGATCATTCGGCATTCGAAAGAGTTCCGAAGGACGGAGAGGCAATGAGCAGTTTTATAGAACGGACCAACAGCAAAAAACCAGAGCTTAAGGTTGTTCTGAACAAAGACGATCTGCCCAAACAAGGTCGACTAACTGTCGTCTCCCTGGAGAAGTTACAAGGGAAAGACATATTGAAAGATAATAACAATAAAACGACGCGGACAGCGCCAATTGTAACAGACAAAAAGTCCTCGTCCATATTAAGAGCCCCGGCCCTGCAACTGAAACAAACAAAATCCGACAAGGATCAAAAAAATCATATAAACAAATGGGAGGTGTTAAGTGAGACTGATAGTATTCCCTCTTTGACTAGCTCTTTAGGCAATGATCCAGAGGATAGTATTCCTTTAAGCCTACTCAATGTAAAGGCGACTAAACCGGGACTTCGCCTAGATAACACTGAGCGACTCAAGCGAAAGACGAGAGCCTTATCTCCGTCAAATGAAATAGAGGAAATATTATCTAAACGGAAAAACTTGGAGACAAACAACAAAGTGGCCTTAAGGCCGAAGTCAAGTTTGGCAATATTATACCCCAACGAACGCAGACTTACGCGAAGTTCCGACGACGTTAAAACGAAGGGAAGGAAATCAGAGAATAAGAAACTTGGAACAAGTAGCGTGGAAGAGAAAGACAAGCCATCGAGTATAACAACAAGGAGGAAATCGAGGTCGTGCCAAGCGCATAAGAAAGCACAAGAAGTGCAGTCTAGCTCGCGCGAAAGCTCAATAGATACGGTTATAAGTCAAAGGCTCGCGTCTAAGTCTCGCGAGCCATCGTTGGACACACTTCAAGACAACGACGAAAACGAACCGTTGCCTCTGCACGAGAAAGAGATCGACTTTGAGAAGAGCATAGATGTGCTATCTAAGACCATCATTTGCAAGAAGAGAGTCGCCTCGTCTCGCGACGAGAGTCCGGCTAGCAGCGTCGATAATAGAGAGAAACCCGTCGTATCGAAGAAAAATCCCAGACTTAGAAAGAAATTCTTGGCCGCCGGACTCTTCTCGGACTACTACAAGGAAGAGTAAGTGCTTTTTTAATTCTACATGAAGGTAAAATATCAATAAATTAGCCTACCAACCCTAAGAAGTGACTCCCGATGTTCATTTACATCCCTTATCCGACCCCACTAAGGACATTAAGTCTTACAAACCACACAGTGTTATAGCATATCCTGCACTTCACACAGATTTAGCAGCAAGAGATACTTTGTAGACGACGCTTTTTAGCAATATGATAAAATCTTTTATAAAATCTTCGCAACCACTGTGTTTGCAAAATAATAGTGAAATATGGAGAAAGCAAGACAAATACTTAAGGATCGTAATATGCGGCACTCGGTCCTCTTTTCCCATAGGGAATTGGTATGAAGATGTGTTGTTAAGGTACAATTCCGAGGCGGGCTGCAGGCCACAACACAGCCGACACTGCGGTCAGCGGCTGTGGTCAACCTGTGGTTGTGGTTGCTATTATTCCAAGCACGGCTGCATGTGGCGATTATACGTGTCAGTCCACAAAGTATCTTTTACTGGTGTCTGTTGTTAAGTGTCGTCACGCCCTGAATCAATTTCATAGAGATTCATAGAATCGTGTTTGTCGCCCGTCTCGGAATTGTACCTTTATAATATATTCTCACGCTGTATCGTTTTCAGTTCCCGTCCAGAGAAAGGCAAGAAAGTCGAGACGCAGACTGAGTTCACTCCGCCACTGCTGTCGCCGCCGCCGTACTGCGAGCGCTGGGTGCGGCGCCGCGCGCAGCCGTTCGCGCTGCCGCACGACATCTGGTGGCAGCACCACTGCAACCAGCCCGTGCCCTCGTGGAACTACAAGAAGATACGGACCAGTGGGTTTCGTTTATTTTTTCATTTATTACAATATAAACTCTCTATTACTAGTTATTATCCTATCAGTAAATTTCTGCATGTTTTTTTATATTATTTTTATATACATTTTATAAGGGAGCCAACAACCAATCGGAGCTTTTTTTTCGGATTTTCATGACCAGCGAAGTCCATAGACATCTGCATATTTTATACAGATGCGTTGCCCTCCTTCACGCTCCCAGCTGTATGTGCCGCCGGTTGCTTATACACCGCATGAAACGCCACAGCTGTCACTTTACGCCAGTAACCGTGTAAGAGATAGGTACCACACCAATCGTGCCGGCCCGATTCGGCTAAATGCATTAATTCAGCTTAAAATTTATTTAATTTATACTAGTTATTAACTTTCCAGTAATTTTCTGCCTGTTCTTCTTCGTTTTCCTTATTATTGGCAGTTTGATTGTCATAATATGCTCATGGGGTTGTGTTGTGTTGACAGACGTATACTACGACGTGAAACCGTCCGCGGAGGAGTGCGAGAGCGTGGCGTGCAACTGCGCGCCCGCCAGCGGCTGCAACGAGGACTGCATCAACCGCCTCGTGTACTGCGAGTGCAGCCCGCAGCTGTGTCCGTGCGGGTACGTACTGGTGCGCCCGGGGCGGTGCGGGTACTCACAGTACACTACACACTCACAGTACAGTACACAGTACTCACCGTCCGAGGAGGATGGTGAGTAGTGAGTTAGTGTAAATAGCGTGTTGTGTTTTTATTACTTGCTACCATATGAATATTGCATAATATATATCCAACATACAAAAGGCAGCAAGCAATAAGTCGGAAGATATAAGCTAAGACTAAAATAAAAAAAAAAAGATTCATTCATTCAGAAGGTCTGTGAAGACTGTACATTACATATCTACATAAGACATGTAAATATATTTTCTCATATACTTTCAGTGATCGGTGCAAGAACCAACGCATCCAGCGGCACGAGTGGGCCTCTGGTCTCGAGAGGTTCATGACTGAGAACAAGGGCTGGGGAGTGCGGACCAAACACAAGATCACCAGTGGGGACTTCATACTGGAGTATGTGGGGGAGGTGGTGTCAGATAAGGAGTTTAAGGTACGGTTTGGTACTGTATTCTTGCAATGGTGCCAGAAAAAGTGTCAGCATTTTGGAGACAGATTTGGACGACTTGGACTGGAGTACCAGTCATCCTTTAATTTAATTGGCGAATAAACTACAAATTTGAATTTGGGTATTTTGTCCCTTTCATCGTTCTTCATATTTTTTTTTTATCATTATCTGTACATACAGGTAGTAAACCTAATGGACGCCCTAACAGCCACGAGGTGATAATGAGTTATCAAAAGGTAGAGGCTTAATGCCCTGTAGTTGTATGGATTTTTATATCATAAGAGAGCAAACGAGTAGTTTGTGACATTTTCATGACTTCCGACGCCCATAGACATTGCATATAGGTTATATATTCGTTTCCCTTCTTCCTCCCCCTTCCATCGGCTACTTACACACCTCACGAAACTTGGCAGAGCAGCTGTCACTTTGCGTCAGTATTGTGTAAGCCAGAAATACCTTCCCAGTCGTGCCGGCGCAATTCGCCTACATGCAGCGTGGCACTACCTCTTACTAAAAGTTTTTTTTTTCGTTTTAATCACAGTTCTAGTGACAGGCATCCTTTTTGAGCTTTATTTAACTAGAAGATGATATGACTCTACAAATAATAGTAGTTTATGCAACTGTCATATAATGAAGGGTATTAAAACACGAGTGGATTTTTTGAAACGAGTGAAAGCGAGTTTCAAAATAGTTAACAAGTGTTGTATGCAACTGCATATAACACGGGTATTAAACCCGTGTTATATGCAGTTGCATACACTACTTTATCTTCACTAATAATAACAATAATAATAAGTTATTTATTTCTTTGAGCAAAACTTAAATGCCTAATACAATGTTTGGAGAAAACCCTTTAAGTAAATAAATACCTGTAGTGGGATTCTCCGCTCTTCCACAGGACACAAACACTTGATTAAGTTATGGTACAAACATTAAGATTATCTTAATAACACTTGTCCACACCGGTATTAACACTAAAACTTGCTAAAACATATTCAAGTTGTTATACTTAATATTATACACAAAACTTTGTTGTTTACTCTAATACAATATATCAATATTTTTTAATATTTAACTTTACAGTATCTCGTCTGTTCAACTTTTATATAATAATATGTATTTATTTTATAATATTAATTCTAAAACTATTTGATTTTCGCTAATACTGACTAATAGAATTAATCAATTAATAAAACATTGTGCAGTGCAGTGAATTTGTCGCCATCAAAATCTAACCAATGAGAGCGCAGCTGCAGCACAAGCTGGGCCAATCAGGAGCGAGTGCGCGCTGTTAAGGATTTTGACATACGTCTCTCTCACCATTTTTCTCTCCC
The DNA here is from genome assembly GCA_001625245.1 of Calycopis cecrops. Classification (NCBI taxonomy): domain Eukaryota; kingdom Metazoa; phylum Arthropoda; class Insecta; order Lepidoptera; family Lycaenidae; genus Calycopis; species Calycopis cecrops. The sequence continues at coordinate 155,694 of LUGF01056600.1, read as the reverse complement.
TCTCACTCTCACACAGTGTTATAATGAGATTTTACGATATCGATTTGGATATTATAACATCATGTCAAATTGCTTAAATTGAGTTTTTTGTTGTCTGAGCTATAACAGTAGTCATTATAAGTCAAGTATTGGTAACATAAGTAGAATGTTACAACATTAGTGTAGATAAAAGATTATTATAATTGCAAAGTAAAGTGACCGTTGCTAAAAGAAGAAATAAATATCTCAGAAATTTAGATACATGATGAAGATCTGCTACTAATTACATTTTCTCTTATTTTGATTGGCGCGACGAAGCTCTGGACAGAGAAAATGTATTTTTTTTTTTTGATGGCCCGTGTGTGTCACTGAACTCCTCCTAAATGGCTGGATCGATCTGGACGTAGTTTTTTGTGTGTGTTGAAGGGGATTTGAGAATGGTTTAGATTCATAAATCGGCCGCGGGTAAAGCTGCGGGCGGAAGTTGTAATAATAATATACGTATGTGTACGTGCGCAGGAGAGGATGGCGACTCGTTATGCGCGCGACACTCACCACTACTGCCTGCATTTGGACGGCGGGCTGGTCATCGACGGCCACCGGATGGGCGGCGATGGACGCTTCGTCAACCACTCGTGCCGGCCCAATTGTGAGATGCAGAAGTGGACCGCCAACGGTAAACGACTTATGATCACCGCACACTCATCGACTCTGAAAGGGAACGTAAACGTATCGCCCTCGCTTTTCGAGGCGAGGCGATTGCGTTACGTTTCCCATTAGTGTGCGTTGCAGTATGGAGTTTCATACAAAGAATACATACTGAATGGCTCGAGGCGATACGTTTATGTTCCCTTTCCGAGTTGATAAGTGTACTGAGATCATTACCGACCATTACTTATACCGGGGGCTCCCAAAGTATACGCCGCGGCGCCCTGGTGCCTAGACAGTAAAGAAGCGCTCCGTGAATCGATCTACATATATTCCCGAGTATCCTTTTGGGCGCTCGTATCCGGTAAAGAAAAGAGCCTCGTCAAATTTTTCGCCAAAATGATACGAGATTTTAAATTTGTAACGATTGGAATCAACTTAACCTCACTATTATTTTGTAGGTTCTATATCTTGAGAGTTTCATTCTCAAATAGCTGGCTTGAATAGGGTGCTGTGACAAAATACTCTAACTTGAAACTGCGCCGCGAGCTGAAAAAGATTTGGAACCTCTGGACTATAATATTAAAACTCGAATCAAATTATGCTCTCAACGTTGCTATGCTATGCTTCAACGACCGTCTATCGCGGGTTCGAATCCCACCTAGGAAATGGAAGTTTATTTATGTATAGTATGTATTTCTATAATAAAAACCAATTATATAAAAAAAAAAAAATTAAAATATATTTCCGTTACCTAGTAACTGTAACACAAGTCCTTGTAGTACTTAGCACAGGGTTAGGCGAATGTGATGTGTCCTCTCACTGATATTATTATATTATGTTATTATTGTTTACACACTAAAACTAGGGATGTGACATTTGGCATTTTTTGATTTTTTTTTTTTTTGAACGAATCGTGACCAAAAAGTAACCCTGTGTAGCTAAATGATTGAGTTTTTAATATTATAGGTTAGTACATAGTATGGATATCATGATAGCGATGGTGTCATATATTGATATATTGTGTAGGTACGTTCCGCATGGCGCTGTTCGCGCTGCGAGACATCGATCCCTCCGAGGAGCTCACGTACGACTACAACTTCTCGCTGTTCAATCCGGCCGTGGGACAGGTGCGTGTTATAACAACTCAAAACTTGATTATTTAATCGAGCCACGATTTAATGTAGGCTCATTGTGGAGGGAGGACAAAAGGCGCCAACGAATCTGTGTAACATCTATGCGTAGGTACATATATGTAGGTAGTCATGAAAATGGTTCGCCCTCTTATATTATAAAAAAAAAATATTTTTAGATTGTTTGGCCCGACATTCGCACTGCTGGTATTCCCGTATCTTGAAACGACAGGGGATTGCACTTAACTTATGTACAATCTTTGCATATACTTCTTACGGTAGAAGAAGTTGTGAGACTTTTTTATTGTTTTATTATTATGTTTTTGATGGCTTAGCTTACATGGATCGAACTATTCTATAGAAAAATAAATATACCCGAACTATCTAAATTTACTGTATAAATTTCAGCCTTGCAAATGTGACTCGGAGGACTGTCGAGGCGTGATCGGCGGTAAATCGCAGCGTATCACCAAGCTGCCAGTGAAAACGCAGTCGCGGACGCCGTCCAACGCGTCCAACCAATCGGGCGGCTCCAACGGCCACTCACGCGTCGGCCGACCGCGAAAGGCGGTCAAATGTAACAAGAAGGTCGAACCGCAGGTCGTGTCGTGCGACCTCAAAAACATGACGATACTGAAGTTCCAACAGCACCTCAACAAACTGTGGCAGGAGCCGCAGATGAAACCGCTGACGCCCAAAGAGAGGGCTGTCGTGAAGGAGCGACACTGCTTCCTATTTAGGAATCTCGAGAATGTAAGTATCGTTATGTTGCATATTATCTGGATTTTTTCAACGTTTATTCAGTACTCCAGGTAGAAACAATCAAGAAATAGGATTATAATATTTGCTACAAGCAATACATAATATGCAGCAAAAAATATATTCTATGTAATGATTTTGCGGATACTCAACGGCTCGACTTGTAGGCATCGGAAACTGTAACAGGTAGTGTCATGTTGTCATCCAGACTTCCATATCCATACTAACATTATAAATGCGAAAATGTTTGTTTGTTTGTCTTTCTTTCGCATCAAATCGGATCAACGGATTGATGTGATATTTAGTATAAAGATAATTAAAGAGTACCTTTGGCTCGAATATGTACAAATATTTTTTTTATATGTAATAATATATATATATGTATAAATATTTATTACAAATATTTATTTTGTTTATAATATCATTGTATGTCATTCTCAGGTGCGCCGCATACGCGAGCGGCTCACGATACCGCTGTCGCCGTCAGAAGGCGTGCGAG
>LUGF01056600.1:127654-152543 GCA_001625245.1 Calycopis cecrops | reverse complement strand
CGCTACGTGCGGAGCGCGAAGACGGCAGACTGCAGCGGCTGGAGGACGACCCAGCGATGGACACGCCCCAGCGTCTTGCTAGAGTCTTCAGAGCGATATACGACCTTGTGGTTGCTGTAAAAGGTAAATCTTCCCTCTGATATTTACCTACAATGTTTCAAAATCTTTCATAATTTCCATAAATAATTTATAAATAGTGCATGAACAAAACCGATGAAGGATTATTCATAAAAGATGTTGCAGGGATGCCTACTTGGACGGACGGACTGACGGATTGGACGGCAGAAAAAATAAAAGAGAAAATAGAGGATAAAATTAAAAAAAATTTATGACACACAGAAATTTTCTAATTGTAAGATAATATTTTATCTCGAAAATTTTGTTAAATAATCAATTATATTGTTATAGATGAGGACGAATTACCAGTGTGCGCACCTCTACTGAAATTGAAGCCGGACAGAGCAAAATCAGAAGCAGTTTTGAATATTAGTACAATTTCGGCAAACATTGACAAATGTAGTTATGAAACTGTAGCACAGTTTGACTCAGATATGAACGGGGTATTTTCTGGTATTATCCGAGAACACAGTAAGACGTCCACTCTGGGAATGGCTGCTACACAACTAAAAAAGGTAATTAATATAGGCCCATCAATTAAATATTATCTCATAGAGTTTATAGTTCCAATGAAGATTTTGATTTAAAAGCTGTAAAGTTACGGAAATGTCGGGATTGCTATATAATTGAATTAACTGTGACAAAATCCGCTAAAATTCTTATATTGTAATGCTTCAAATACTAACAAAATTACTAAATATTTTCTTGTAAAACAATACATAACATTGAACCAAATTATTTGCCTCTCATTCTCAGTAAGTTCTTTCACTAGATAGATTTTTAATGTCATATTTTTCTTTGTAATAATTATTTTTTTTTTATATTGCAGGTGTATAACACAAACAAATCTGATTTTTCTGATCACCTAACGAAAATACTTGGTTCACAAGAGTCACTACCAGCTGGATTTACACAGAAATCTAAGTCTGGTAAGATTTATGTCTTAATTTCTTTGTTTTATTTTCTACTAGTTGTTGACCCGATAGCCGTTGTTTTGTCATTATCGGTATGTTGTTATAGTAATGTTTAATGCTATGTGGACGAATTGTCAATCCGTTATTTTGCCCTATAAGAGTGTATTTCAAGTCGAGACACGGACTGCGGCATTCATTATATTTATAAATTACAAGCCTATATGTTAACGAGGACTAATACTTATATAAAAAATAAGTTTCATAAAAATCCGTCTAGTAGTTTTTGCATCAAAGAAATAGACAAAATGACGTCTTCAATAGGTTTATTATATGTATAGATTCTATACATATTTTCATCATAGAAATGTTACTATCAGTTTTTTTATTAATGTCTTAATATTATCAAAATGCGTGAACCATGTGGTCTATGTGACTCATGAGGTAACACATGCATATAGGTACTCAGTTATGAAAAGCTGTGGTGAGCGGGGTTGCAGGACCTGGCTTCGTCGACCTGGTTTTGACGCATGTATGCAAGTTAAATATAAAAATTTCCCTCGAATCTAGGTTACATAATACTACACTATAACTTAATGAAATAGAAAGAAAGAAAGAAATTTTTATTTGCTCGCAGATATAAAATGGGTGTTTTACATAGGAGTTTCCAACATATTCTGCTGTTTTAGCATGCAAATATTTTTAGGTACTTAATCTAATGTTACAAAATTTTTCATTTTCAGAGGAGGTGATAATGTGCATCTGCGGTCTACACGTGGAGGAGGGACTGATGGTGCAGTGCGGCGGCGCGCGCTGTGGCGTGTGGCAGCACGCGCGCCGCCGCCGACCCTGCAGCCAGCCACTACTGCCACTACTGCGCGCCTGCACAGGTACCGCCCGGCGCCCACATATAGCTCCGCTCAGATATAGCCACGCCCATTACTGTTAACAAAATGTTAATATAAATGTAATCTCTCGACGCCCTACATCTCAGTTTTCCTGAGAGTTAGAGGTTGCCAAGAACGAAAATAAGAAGCATTGAAACAAGTTTTCGGTACTTTAGAATGTTTGGGATAAACCTAAATACATAATTAACACCGGCCATTACAAATAAAGTTTCAATATGACGAGCCCTGTTCCGTTATTGGTTTAGACGTATTTATAGAGTGACATTGTAATTTGATACCGAAACCGTCAAACCATTAGTTTGCAATCGCTTATCGCTGTAACCTCTGTACAGGTGGACCGCGAGATACCTCTAGACGAGTACACAGAAGAAGGCCACCAGTTCTATCTGTCGCTCATGCGCGGCGCACTCCAAGTGAGACAGGGGGACACTGTGTACGTGCTTCGCGACATTCCCGTTGACGAGCGGCGGCCGGACGTGAGCGACTCCGCCCCCTCGGATTCCGCCCCTGGGCGAGCCAAGCGCGACAGGAAGAAGCTCAAGGTCCCCGCAGCCAAGGGCAAGGCTAAAGACGACACGCAGCAGAAGGTAAACGTCATAATACATATTACACGATTTATAATGGGACCCGTAGATGAGTGGCAGCCGGACTTGAGCCAGGACGCCGGTGACTCCGCCCCCGGGCGAGCCAAGCGCGACAGTAAGAAGATCAAGGCAGCTAAGGTTTTGACAGGTCAATCGGCAATCGGTACTCTTGAACTCTTGTTTTCTATCGTGCATTAGTGTGCGTTTAAGATTGAAATTGACAACTTTTCGATCCCAATTCTAAATTTCAAATACGATTGAGTATCAAGAGTAAGCACACACTCAGCTGAGGTTTGACCCGGCAACATTTTTAATTATCGTTTAAAAACAATATGACAACCGGATGGCGCAGTGGTACAGAGCTTGGATAAGCGGAGCCTCAACAGGGGTCGAGGGTTCGAATCCCGCCTTGGTCATGGATACAAAATAATAGTAAGTCCACAGATATCATTTTACTAATTTTTATAATCCTATTTCTCATAAAACACGATTTTTCCCCAGGAGGGCCCCCGCAAGCACACGTACCAGACGATCGGCTCGGTGCCGGTGTCGGAGCTGGACATATTCCGCGTGGAGCGCCTGTGGAAGCACAAGGACACGCAGGAGCGCTACGTGTACGGACACCACTACCTGCGCCCGCACGAGACCTTCCACGAGCCCACCAGGAAGTGAGTGGCTTCTTTATGTGGTATAGAGGGGCAAAATAGCCTCCTTTGTCCTCCCACCCCCATGGGTCACAGGAGTTAGTAGCGGTAGGAACGAGCGGTGGGCCAAGTTAGATTTAAAAGAGGTACCTCTGGCTTACACGAAACCGGCAATAGTGACAGCTATGCTGTCGCGTGTCGTTCGTATTTGTTCGTGTAGTCTAAGCACCTTTGAGAAGATCAAAAGATTTTTTGTAAGAGGTACTCCACACTGCATGCATACAGCCGAATTGGACCGACGACAGGGGTCGACGACCAGGGAGATTGTCACTTTATGCCGACCTGGGACGTTGTCACTTTACCCCGACCGGGGAGGTTGTCGCTGTCACGTTTCGTGTGGTCTGTAAGTAGCTGAAGACCCATAGATGGGGAGGAGAACGAATGGCAATGCATCTGTATAGCCTCTATGCTGATGTGGGCTTGGGTACTCCGGTCCGACTGCTCGTTTGCCCCCTTATACTATAAAAAAAATAAAGCAAATTATGCAGGCGATTTAGTGCACAAGTGCAAATCTATTGCAGCCGTATTGAGCCGGCTCTACCTGGGGTTCCTCTCGCCCAAATTATTCCGCCATGAAGTGAGAGCTATACTGTCACGTGCGGTTTATTAATAGCAGGTTGCTCATTGGATAGGAGGAGAAGAGGAGGGCAACGCAACTGCATTGATACTCTTCAATTTCCCGACTGCCCGTTTGCCTCCTCATACTTTAAAAAAAAGGATCATCAATCCGCCATGCCCCCTAGATAGTGAAGCCGTAACATTTTCCACTGACTTTTTTTTACAAATTGAAACAACAATTTTACAACAACATTGATAATGTATTTGTATAATTTCAGATTTTTCCACAATGAGGTGATGAGAGTTCCGCTGTACGAGGCCGTTCCGATAGAGCTGGTGATGTCTCAGTGCTGGGTAATGGACTTGAACACATATTGCAAGGTAAACATTACCTATATTTTTATCTGAATTTAAATTATTTTTCGTTGATAACAAATTTTTCAGAGCTGTTCAGTCACTGGTCTGTAGTAATAAACATCATATCGATTTTCTCTGCATCATAACGCGGAGAGAGTGTAATGGAATATTTGTTTATTCGTTAGTGTAAGCGTATTTTTGTCTAAGTGACTATGGGACGATTATTATTATAATAAATTACGGAATAAATTCAAAGGTTTCGCTTACCCACTAGTATTGATTTAAATTAAGTATGTTTGTATCGCAGGGCCGTCCGATGGGCGCGTCGGAGGCTCATGTGTACATCTGCGAGCTGCGCGTGGACCGCTCAGCGCGGCTGTTCACGCGCGTGTCCCGCCCCAAGTATCCGATATGTACCCGGCGGTACGCCTTCGACCACTTCCCGCAGCGGCTCAGGATCACTCGCACGTACGCGGTGAGTAACTTACCACCTGTGTATACTGCTGTTTGTAGTACATTTTAGGGTTGAAGCAAATGTCTGTATATTATAATTCCCAAGGTCAAGTAATATCCACAAAAACATTTATGATATCAAGAATTTAGATAGATATATATGTAATATACATTGTATAGAAAACGAGAGGAGCCATTTTCATAGCTACTGATGACTAGACATCCCCATTGATGTTATACAAGGTTGATTAAAGTGAGAGCCAACTTCCTGACCTTTTTGGTCCGACCCGGGAATGGAACCCTGGACTTCACGTGTGGTTTAACAGGTTTAACACTAAACCACGAGGCAGTTGCGGGCAATAATATACCACAGGGCATTTGTTAATAAATAAAATATCTTATGTTTTTCTTTTATTAAATTTGATTTTTTTAAATATCAATGAATAAAAATTGTATGCGCCTATTTTGCAGCCACACGAGGTGTTGCCAGAGTATCTGAAGGGACGAGCTGCCAAAAACGCCGCACCGGCCGATAAAAATAAAAGTTCGCAAGACAACAAAAAGAAGCAGCTCCAACCGGCCATTCCTCCTATAAGTAGTAAGGTAAGACTATAATGATGATCCTATATACATGTCCTATATACATATGATTGTCCTATGTACCTAAATGCTATCTCAACTTTCTCAAAAATATCCTTTTCCATGATTTTCTCGTGACCACATATTCAATTTTAATTAAATAAAAAAATGTAATCAAGTCTCTGATAGAAGTTATAACTTAAAACTATCACTTAACTTGGCCCTGTATTTAGTAATATATACTTAGTAGCACTGCTTCTGAGCGTAGCACCATATATGGCAATTTTCTGTGGTATGTACGTACTGACGCTAACTTTTAATAATTTCCCAGCCCTTAATTTAAATAAATTTTGATTTCAATATATAATAATCATGTTAGTACACTGTAGTGCAAAATGGCGTTGTGACCGGGTAGTAACAATTGTGATGTGTGATCCATAATTGAATTTATTGTAAAATGTAATTTGAATTAATAAAAAGTAGTAATACTATAAAAAATAGCATATTATTTAATAAAAGTATAATTGTGATATCTGTGTAGGTGACGGGTGCGGCGCGACGCGAGCAACAAAAGGAACGCGTGAACGGCATCGCGCGGCGGCTGCTCGCGCGCGGCGGCCCGCGCGGCGCACTCGACGCGTCGTACCTGCTGGCGCCGCCAGAGCGCCGNNNNCCCCGCCCTCCTGACGCGCCTGCCACTGCGCGGGCCAATGACACGGCTCGTGTCCGGTCGGCTCGCGTCGGTAACGTCAAGCCCGCTTTCGCCAGGGGGCGCCCGTGACACGCCCCCAACTAAGAGCCTATCCAGAATAAGTGTTTTACTCGCTAGTCGGTGTAGTTCTGGACGCAACAACTGCGCCCGATTATTTTGACACGCCGACAGCTCACGAGTCGTACGCGCGAGTGGTGGACGGATCTGGACGTCTACGTGCGATTCAAAGCGCTAATTCTGGACCGGCTCTTACGCCCGGTCCGCTCGCGAAGGTAATGCAGTGCCAACATTAGGAACGGGACGTCCCTATCTGCCTGCATGACACCAGCAATAAACATCCCGCTATCTTGGTTCTATGGCAATTTTAGTTTTTACGCCAAATCGCTAATCTTCTTTAGGTAGATGACTAGTTGGATCTGTTAGAGTCAGACTAGTAATTTTTTGTCAGACAGGCTAACCTAAGGAAGATTAGTCATTACTAATTGTAGTATATTTTCTACTACATATTGATAATCTGGCATGCCTAAACGTAAAAAACGTAATATGATATAGACTTAATCAGTGGAATGTTCATTGCAGGTGTCAATCAGAGTGGGGATCAATGGCACATTTCCAACTGTGTCCGCTTTACTGCCGCTGGTAATGCCTTAATGCGCCTGCCCTGTGCCTTCCTACATTTGATAAACACAAAAGATTTACAGCGTTAGGTAGAGGCGTAGAACTGGGTGGATCGTCGGAACGAACCCCCAACTACACAAAGCCTTTTAGAAATATGAACCATGTATGTAATCTTTAAGATTAAGACATTTAACTCCTCCCCCATATATGTTGGCAGACCATTTTTTTTGTAATATTGTTTGTTGTAATATTTCTTCAGTGATTGTCTTTATCTGGAAGGAGACAGTCGTGTAGTATTCACAGATCTTTTCTTTGTGCACATACTACTACTATCGCCTATGATCCCGCCTATATTATTTTAATCATGTGTATTGTTTTTGTTAACTCACTTCAGCATTAAAAGATGGCCCCAGAACTTGCCATTTAGTCAATACTTGAACACTACATCACTAATGACAGTATCTTTACACTTATCACAACTTATATTTACACGCTTAACAAGGAAGTTATTTCATCAGTCTGAATACAGTATTTATATGCTTTGTACCAATCTGGTACCATACCTGTGTTTGACTTAAAAACCAAGACTTGAGTAGCGCTATCCCAGTAACAGTGTATAGTACACAGTACCAGTATTTGTGTGTAAACAACAAGAGTTTGTGAACTTTATCTCTGTATCACATTATTGATATTTTGTTTAAAAATCTAGTATTTATGAGATTAAATGCCGGTTTCATAGGTGCACATTAAAGTCCCGATTTGCCTTATTAGGAACTATGTGTCCAATAAATTACTAGTTCCAGTTACACAGTTCCAGTCTGTGGTATTTAATATGAATAATTTAAGTGATACTTGGAAATAAAGTATCAAATAATTACTTGACACTTTAATAGTCACCTGTGAATCAGGCCCTAAGTGTATTAAATTAAATAAGTATATTACATAATTCATACATAATATTCCAGACAAATGATATTGTTAAAAAATTATCATAATATGCATAAATTTAATGTTTAGATATCATACACTTAAATATATTTTATAATTATAAAAGCTTTAGTATTAGAAAGTTGATATATTGTCATTACTTTATAAAAGTATATAACAACAAACATTAGTATTATAATAAATATCAGTCTACAATATCACATGTATTAAAGTTAGATTTTCCAACTTGTGTATTCTTTTAGCATTGTAGGCATATTTAATACGCTTTGTATAAATAAGATATTGTGTTTAATGAAGTGAGCAACATGTACATAGTAAATTTAACATTCCTCTGCATAGAATGGTACGAGACAATAACGTGGCTGGCTTCACATGGGGTCGAAATGGTACAGATCGTAAGATTGAATCTCCTACTTTTGTATATAACATTAGCTCGTCATTGTAATATTGTTACTAATATATTTTTGGAAATTAAGATGACATCTTTGTCGTACATTGACATAATAATATGTGTTTTAATATTAATTGTAGTTGTAACTAAGTTATATTCATTAATTTATTTAAATAGCATAATTAATTTTATCGACCCGCTAACCCTGTTGATTTGTTTTTACGCATAAGCTCGTAATCTCAATAGAGTATATACTAGTTATGTAGCTATTTTATTTCTACTTCGTTCTAAGGCTGCCTATAACGCAGCAATATATTTTCTAGTTATAAATATATTTTTATAGGCTAATATTGTTATTTATTATTGTGCTGATATGCATTAGGATAATGAAATGAATTTTAGAGACTGGTTTTTTAGATGTGCTGATTGTTATCTAAATTGTTATGATAGTCATACACCAACTTAATACAAATTGTGATGGTCACAAGAGTGCTGATTAAGGCAACTGCCTCGACTCATTCCTAAAATTTGTAACTAACGTTTGTCAAACTTTTCTTTAACTCAGTTATGGAATAACTGGAATTTAATTGTCTTATTTATAATTTTAATTTGTGATCTATTTATTTTAATAAAAAACACATCAACACGTCTTTAAATTCAGTCTAACGACCAGTGGTGCGAACAGATGTTGAGTGTTGAAAGTTTTTATAATGGTTAGATACAGACAAGATGTTTGATGGTTTGTTAATAATATAGTGTTTGTATTACTTATTGAATTTAAAGTACCTTCCAGTAGGGTAGATTTAAAAATGGTTCTTCAGAATTCTGGTCAGTAGCGGATCTAGGATTTTGGAGGACTTTCTTTTGGTTGGGACTGGAGTCCCGTAGTCCTCCCCCGGATGCGCCACTGACTCTGGTCATCTGTAAGGCCTACAGAGGCTGGGTACTGCACTCCATCATGCCTTATAACACATACTAAATATCTCTCTATTTTTTTTTAATATTTAGTTTTGTAAGTTGTACATAGGATGTGGTACGTGGACATTTTGTTTCGTGAAGTACTTTGATATTTGTTTGCTCTTCGTTGCTTCGCTGATGTGATTTATCTGAACAAATTGTTTTTGTTTCTAATTTATTTGTAAATTACCGTTAGCTCTTTTTATATTCTCCTAGTGATCCCTGTGAGTGATTTATTTTTCGAAATCATTATGTATTTTTGGTATATTTATTTATAAGCTTTTTACAATGCGGTGTGTTGATCCCAAAATCTAGTACAAAACTCCACCGAAATTTTTCTAGTTTTTTTAAATTCTCTATGTTCAAATCCAAGTACATTAAATATTATGTTAAGAAATGGACATATAGGCAATTTATAGATAATATTGTTTGTTGTTGTAAATGATATACAGTTTAAGATATCACAGAACTCCATTCTCATGCACAAATTGCACCGGAAGCCTTGTAGATAGAAGACTACACAAACGAGAATTCCATATGTGTACTTAATATTTTATAGATGTCAATAGTTGATAGTAATAGATACAGTTTTGCTTTTTAGTGTGGTTTAATATTGTTATTGTCACTTCAGATGCAAACTAAAGTTTTGGGATCAAAATTTATACAATTTTCTGATTGGCTTCAAAATTTGTTGAGTCCACTTGAATCGAGATGGATATTTTATTGATTGAAATAAAATTGAAAAAATGCATTTAAAAATCTCTTGTTGAAAAACAAATCAGAAATGAATTTGAGTGGACTCTGTTGGAATATGTTTTGGGAAGCATCTGTTATGCGCAGCTTTACAATTTGTATGTAGTATTTTGGTTAACGCCCTTTGTTGTAACTCATGTTTTAATATTAAATTAAAATCAAAATTTATTCGTCTTTCATTTCCACGCACTTTATATCGATAGACATCTGTACAGAGCAATCGTTAGGGTCAATTCACACCAAAAGCGCGGCGAAGCGCAGCGAAACGGAGCGCAGTTTATGTGTCATATGAATTTCAACTTTATTTTCATTACCATAGTACATATTATCGAATTCTCGCGACTTCTGGAGCATTCCAGCGAATTCTCGCGCATTCCAGCGACTTCGCGGGAATCCGCGCGTCTCGTTAGAGTTTCTCATGCGATAATAAGTATTGTAGTAATTGTTATAAAGTTGAAATTCATATGACACGTAAACTGCGCTCCGTTTCGCTGCGCTTCGCCGCGCTTTTGGTGTGAATTGACCCTTATGCACACCTGATCTACCCATCTAATGGGCCTCCGAAACGCAATAGCATAACGTCACCTTTCGGCTGTATCATCTGAGTGAGCGAAAACCCGTCCGTGTCGGGACCAATTTGATTGCAATGCAGCAATCGTAGACCTACCTCGCCATGGCGGGTCTACGATAAACCGGATTATCATTACGCGACGTTCTACAAGATGGCGGATCACGATGCGTAAATGCCTAAAATAATCTTTACCAACAAATTAAATGAGTACATTTTTTCCTAGTATTGTGTAGGATTCCGTCGAATCCCGCTCTAATACATTAGGTAGAGCTAGCTATATTGAAAATACGTATATTTCTGGCTGACTCACCCGTGTTTTATCCGGCTAATCATTGACGTGCAGTAATGTAATACGGCGCCAGCTGGGTATTGGATATAGCACCACTTCAATAAACAGCAATAGTGCAAGCTCTTGCAGAATCATATTAATCGTACTGGTACGAATGCGGAAGTGTGTGAGCCTGTTGCCAACAGATGATGGTCCACGGAGGTGGGAGGAGAAAGGGGGGCAGCGCATCTGTAGTCTATGCAGATGTCTATGGGCGTCGGTAGTCATGAAAATGGCTACAACTGCTCGTTTGCCCTCCTATACCATAAAAAAAAAAAAAGATGAGGGGTGTCTTCGGGCGGCTGAGAGCTTCTATGACTGTTTTGTGGCGTTGGGATCTCCCACTACTGACTAGAGAGTTCAGATCCCCACATAGGTCAGTAACCCATCCAGGGTGGGTCGATGCGGCGGAACTGCTTTCTTCGCATTAAATAATGCCACCATTAATAATTTGTGTTTGATTCATCTGGCGTTGTGGACGCTTGAAGGTTCTTATTTACCCCTGTAGCTATTTCTGGGCTAAATGATGTCACGGTAATATTCTCATGCATCTGCGAGTATTAATTATACATAATATGTATGTTTTAAATAAAAATAAGCGTGAAGAAAGGTCAGATATAATTGTAAGGAAACTGTTGAGCATACGTTGCGTTTAGTTCTGCCTCTTAATTTTTAATCGGACTCCGTTACCTTGTTTTATTGAATTACTAGCGATCAAGCAGTGTTTAATCGTGATCGAACTGGTGAACACGACTAAGATAACCTTACCTTTTAAACCTCAATATCTTAAAGAGCTTAATATACCTAATATACAATTGTATATCCACATCTTCTCATTTTTCAATATTCATAATGATCATGATATTATTTATTGCTGTTGGAAGTAAGTAGAAAAACCGGCTAAGTGCGAGTCGGACTATCGCATGTAGGGTTATGTACAATTCACACCATCTATAAAAATAACCTGGTTTGTCATAGCGTTTGTATGAACGACAAAGTTGTATTTGCGTTTTTTTGAATATGTATTATTTCTTAAAAAATAATAATATCTCGCTCAAACCAATTTTCGTCGAAAGTTTCCATTGAGATCTACAGCATATATATTTTTTTAGATGTCTCACTCTCTTATTTAAAGAGAGAGGGGGGGGGGCACACTTTTCCTTTTTGGAAGCTTTTTGTGACCTTAATATGATTTTAAAGACATAGACACCCCATACATACAGGTTAGATAAAAACGAATACAGATTCAGTTCTTTATATAGAGCGCCTTCCCATTTATTTTATAATTTATTTATTTTTATTCAAAATTCGAATATCGGTTCTCAGAATACATTAACTTACAAAGTTTCAACTACGAAGGCCTAATAGTTTCGGAAAAAAACTGTGACATACGGACGGACGTACGGACAGATAAACGTGACGAATCTATAACGGTTCCGTTTTTTGCCATTTGGCTACGGAACCCTAAAAAGCATGAAGCACGACAATGTTCACAGATGGCGTTAGTAGGAGCTAAAAAAATCCATTAACGCTCTTGTATGGCGCTAGATGTCACTACAAAATGCATTATTGTTTATTCAGTGAGTTGTTACTTGTTACTACTACGTACGCAAATACGTACGATAGTAATATATGTAGCATAGACTAAATAAAAAGTAAGTCTATGATATGTAGTACAATGGTTATAGTGAGTTTTTAGGCGCTTTGGACATTTTCTGAGAGCTAAGCTTGAGAGCTTATTCATTTTTGCAAGGCCTCAACGTACTGCGAGACCCTTAGTGTTGCGGTGATCATGACATGAACCGACTGCTCGTTTTCACTTACGACAAACCACCGTTAATATTTTAGGTTATCAGGCCGCTCGAGTCGCATCGTACCATCGTACAAAAATTCTGGTAGACGCCTATAGACATCCTCAGGTTGTACAAGTGTTGCCCTCCTTTCTCCTCCCCCTCCGTGGGCCGATCCAATCCGGCTGCAGGTAATAAACACATTACAGCCGAATTGGGCTGGTGCGGCCGTGGAGGTACTTCTTGGTTACACGTTACCAACGTACAGTGCCAGCTAGACCGTCGCGTTTTGTGGAGTATGTTAGTAACCGGTTGCCCACGGAGGGGGACGAGAAAAGAGGGCAACCCACCTGTATATAACCTCTATGCGGGCGCATGGCACTACCTCTTATAAAATGTAATAAAATATATTGTGGATTCTCATATAAAAAGTAGCTAATGTATCAATCTTTGTTATGTCATTATTTTTTATATATTTGTTATCACCATTACTAATTCTAGGTCTTTTCATTGACGTATGTGCTCGAAGGTATAATATAAATTACACAATTACGCTGTCTTCCTAATACTCAATCTAATAAATCGTTATTTAAACATTTTAATACCCACTTCGTCATGTATTTTCGCCAGATAAAATAGCGAAACGATGATATAATGAAGAGCAAATAAATATGTCATCGTGCTTTAGAAAACAATATTTTTAATTGGTTGTAAATTAAATTTATTATGTACTTAAAATAATAAAAATAATGATGGCCCTAGGACCTGTTAATATTTGGGGTCACGGCATAGAACCGCCGAATATTGCCCTGGAACTATAAATAATTATCAAGGCGCCTCGAGAGTACTCTTAGACTGGCCCAAGTCAGACAGGTTAAATAAAATAAAGTAATTTACGCGAATTACCTACTCATTACAATAAATTAACAATATTATCGTGACCAAGATTGCTGTAAACCTTCTGAAACTTTAGGCTTGTAAAATAATTAAATAAACCACGATAAAATCCGTTAAAATAGTTTTATTCTAATTAAAGTAACTTCAAATAATCTGAATGTAGGTACCTACGTTTTACATGTGTATCGGTCGGTCGGTATGTTGTTTGCGAAGGTCGAAGTAGGTAACTAGGTAGGTCAGTTCGTTAAGCCAGGCGGAAAATCTGGACCAGCGGTGACCTTCTGTGACAATTCATGTTTACGATTTATTCCAGAGTCGAGTGGCCCCATCGCTGGGGTCATCCACAATGAGAAGATTAGGCCGGCGTCCGCTCGGAGCCCGCACGCCACTAAAACATTTGGACCACAAATTACGTAGGGTGTTTTATTTGGATACAATTGCCGTGGCTTCCTCGAAGAGAAAAGAGAGGAATTAGAAAAGTAAATAATAATAGAGAATAAGAGACTTAATGATGTTAACGAATATTCCTCATTACAATAAAAGTATGGATGTCAGTCATCACAGTGTCAAGTTGTAGTGCGCCATCTCCGACCACCTGTGACCAAGATTGCAGTAAAGTTTTTTAAAACGGCGCCGGCTAGCTTGTAAAATAATATAACTTTAAAAGAAGCTAACTACCTATAGGTAATAAATAAACTGTAGCGACATTAGTAGAGTAGTTAACAAGTTATATTAGACTGCCTCATGGGCGAGTGGTAAGCCGAACCACAAACGTGAGGTCCTGGGTTAGAATCCCGGCTCGAAAAAAAAATTTTTATTGGGATTTTTCAATTTCTAATAACAGTAAGGAGTCATGAAGATGGCGGTGTTACACCCCGTTACAAGCCGTAGGTCCCGCGCCTAATTTCTCTCCGGTCGTGTCGGACTGTCGTCTCATCGGAATATGAGAATGATGGAATAGAGAGTGCACTTGTGTTTGCGCACACTTGTGCACTATAACATGTCCTGCGCAAATGGCTCGTCTCTACTCTCTATAGAGATTAGAGACGGCCACCGTAGCCGAAATCGGCTGGACGACATTAACATTAGTTTACAAGCTGTTAAAAAAATAATGTACCTAAAACATAACAACCAACATTATTTCTTCGAGAGAGTTTCATATTTAATAGTGGTCAGTAATAATAAGCCATTTATTAATTAGCTATAAGCTTTACCGCGCTAAAATCGGTCGCATCGGTCAGTAAACTAATACCTTAGTCTAGTAAACTCTAGGCGCGTTTTGACACGCGACGTACAGTTATTTCTTCACTTTTATCGTATCTTTAGGAGTATATTCAATATACACTACGGCTACTTACACATAGAGGTGTGCCTAAGAGTGATATTTGAGTAGCAGCGATCGCTCTGAGCAGTTGTAAAAAATCACCGTGAATAGTAGCAGTGATTTAATCACTCTTTAAATCACTCTTTAGTTTAGCGCGCTGCATCGCTGCCAGCGATCACAGCGAACGCGTAATAACAGTGACCGGTCGCTGTGAGCATGTAGTGATTCAATCACTGCTTGCGCAAAGAGCATTCACTACAGTGATCGCTGTTTGTGAATATCACAGTGATTTTTCACGGCGATCGCAATCACCGTCTCACCACTACTTACACACCGCTTGGAACGCGACGCAGCTGTCACTTTACACCTGATACCGGCACAGATACCGATCCGTGTCGGTATCGTGTAAGCAAGAGGGATCGGTTGCTTGCATGTAGCGTGGCACTACCTCTTACTAAGGCCAAGTAAGAGGTTCTGGTAAGAGGTAGTGCCACACTGCATGCTTGCCTGCAGTCGAATTGGGCCGGCACGACCGGGGAGGTACCTCTCGCTTATATAAGACGTTTCGTGCGGTGTGTAAGTAGCTGGTGGCCCATGAAGGTGAGAGGAGAAAGGAGGGCAGCGCATCTGTATAGCCTCTATGCGGATGTTTGTGGGCGTGGTCATGAAAATGGTTCCCACTGCTCGTTTGCCCTCCTATACCATAAAAAAAGGCCACTTTTGCTTCATAATATTACATTAGACATAAAGAAGGTTGTTAGCGAGCACAATCACAACCAGGGTAATTTTGTGTAGATACAATGATTCATCTTCGGTAGCAAATCATCACATTTTTACAACGCGCGAAACGCATTACCTACTCTCTCTTCCTAGGCCCGGTTGATGTGTGGGGTCACGGCACAGAACCCGGCTATTGTCTCTCTAAGGCGCCTCTACAGTCCTCTTAGACTGGCCCAAGTCCACAGAAAGGTTACAGAACACCAACGCATCCCATCCCATCCTATATTCTCGAGCTGGAAAACTTCCGATCTTGCTCTTTAAGCCTTCTCAAACTTGGGTTCAACAAATCCAAGGGGAAATTATCTCATTCGCATGTGGCTGGGAGTGGTAGGAGTGGTGGGAGTGGTGGGAGTGGTGGGAGTGAGAGAGAGGGGGCGACGTTGCAAGTCACTTTTACGAATTTCGTTACTAAACGAGTCTCGTGAACTGCTATATATTTTGTTTAACCGTTGCCCACGTTATGCGTGTTTTTTTCTTTTTTAAAATAGTGTAAGGGGGCAAACGAGCAGTCGGAGCCATTTTCTTGTCTACCGATGCCCATAGACATCCGCACAAAGGTTATACAGATGCGTTGCCCTCCTCCCGCGTCCATGGGCCACCGACAACTTACATGCCGCATGAAACGCGACAGCACAGCTGTCACTTTACGCCGCGCCGGTCAGTGTAGTAAGAGCTACCTCTTAGGTCGTGCCGGCCCAATTCTGCATACGTCCATGCAGCGTAGCAATACCGCTTACTAAAAAGTGTGATGAATTGCTATAAATTGTGTTTGGCCGACGCGTATGTGTGTGTGTGTGAGCGGATACGTGTGATTGTCCGCAAATAATACCACGGCGAGTTTCCTTGTAGTAGTGGCTACTTGTACATGAGTACAAATAGCTACTACTACTACTATACTTTCCTCGGCCAAGATAATAATAGTATAACCTATTAATCGCAATAGTCCGGTTTGCCTTCTCCCAGTAGCTGGGAAAGAAGGGGGGGGTCTGCCCCCCCATCGACCACAAATACAGAGGCTTGAGCTCCCCAGTGTGCTCGCCTCTCATATCGATGGAGCTGCACTGACCTTCTGTCTTAGCATAGTTCTACCTAAAAAAAAAAAAACTACTATACTAATATTGTATTGCCGTTTTGTGAGGGCTACGTCCTTTAGAACTAAGGAACCCTAGGGACCCTGCACGAGACATGGAGGCAGAACTTTCGCCGAATGTAACGCGCTCTTGTGATCATTTTAGGAATTAAATGCTAGCAAAACACAATGACAATGACATGTTGACATATGTCATATCATACGTAATATGAAGTATCATCTATACATATAATAAAACAGTGAAATTTTAGTGTCTGTACATTATATATATTTACGAAAAACTAATTGGGGGAGATTTTAAAATAGTAACAGAACACTTTTCTATAATTTTCAATTTTTTTGTTTGTCTGTTTGTCCGTTTGTTCGGGCTAATCTCCGAAACTACTGGACGGATTTTCATGAAACTTTACATTAATATAGCTTTCATATCAGAATAACATAATAAGTTAAAATTTTGAATATTTTTTTAAGTCCGAAATTCACGCGGGCGAAGCCGCGAGCGGAAGCTAGTTATGTATATAGTTTGTGAATTTGCTGGCACAAGGTTCACATTTCAGCCACTAGTTCGCGTGGCAGTCGAGAAGCGTGTTCACTAGTGTTACGTTGTGATCAATCTGCCTGCCGTACGTTGGAGGTCTGCAAGGAAAACTGGAATCAGCGCCAGGCTAAGATCTGGGCGGCTCGGGGCTACGAGGGTCAGGAGGCGAAAGGGGGCCTTTTTATGGGTACAAACATGATCTTAAAGGCCTTCATCCTTATGGGGTCTCGGGCTGCAGCCTCTATAAGACCCCATAGTGGATCCCGCGCTGCCTAGAATCATGGAATTGTGCAAGAAGTGAGATGTTATAATGCGCCCAAACGTAAATGAGTTACTTTTACATAAATTATTTAGCTACACGTTGTCACTTTGACTCACACTTGGTTATTTTCTTTATTGCTCTACAGCAAGGTTTCTTATACTTTTTGCAGTCACGGAACCCTTTCCAGAATTTAAGAGTTCTACGGACCCCTGTCTAAAATATTTTAGGAAAAGAAAACAAACTTTATTTATGTAATATGCATTATATTAAAAACTAGAGATGTAACGGATATCCGGCCACTATCCGGTAACCGGCCTAACCGGCCTATTTTTTACTATCCGGCCGGATACCGGATAGTAGGTTACTATCGGATACCGGATAATAAAGAAACGCTAAATTATTGGGGATTTAAAGAATTTTGATGATGATGAAAATAAAACTACAATGTATCTTAATCATAGGAATAGGAATTAGGAACCAATATTTATTAAAGAGCCTCTATTTATTAATTATTTATTTAAAGTTATTTGGATTGATAAACTATTACTACTCTAGTACTCGATATTAAGTAATCGTAAGTTATGGTGAATAAACACCAATTTTTCTGCAGCTGTTGGAAGCAGTCGGTTCCGTTTTTCTTCGTAAACCAAGCCAGCCTCAGAAAATAGCCTTTCGCTGTAGACGCTGCTACAGGGCGCAGAAAGATAAATTCTAGCGAAATTGGACAAGTTTGGGTATTGTGTCACGTTAGCGGCCCACCAACTGTAGGGGTCACGATTACAATCGATTCTAGTAGTCTTTAAGAAAAAATCAATCTCTCCTGCAATCGCGTTTTTTTCTTGAACTTGGCAGTGTCCGTCTTCTTGTGATTCATTCGCTACTTCGTCAAAACAATTCCAAAATGTATCGTGCGCTTCACGAGTGACAGATGATTGGTTCTCTGAAATAATTAGTTCGTAATAGTTCGGTCCTATCGCTCTTTTCACTTCGGGAACGACTAATACAACCGAAGTGGCCCGATCGTCACTTGCCGCGCTTACGCTCCCGTACTTGTCACAACACGAATTTGGCTATGTCCAGCCGGATATCCGGCGGCCGGATATCCGGCTATCCGGCCGACGTCTTGGCCGGTTATCCGGTATCCGGCATCCGGCGAAACAGCTATCCGTTACATGACTATTAAAAACCACTGTATGTACACAAGAATGTTAAGGTTTAACTGAGATACCGCGGACACCACTTTAAGAAACCCTGTTCTTTAGTCTACTAGAATGGACTAATGAGCGTATAATATATTATATTAGGTTCTATAATTGGTATAGTAGATACATATTGTTTTTCTTTTCTGATCCGTAGCCAAACTAGAATATTTTAACTCTAACCAGAAATGCCCCTCAAATTAGAGCGGTTAGACTCTTACAACTGACAGTAGTTTTAATACATTTATTTGGAGCACAGTTATATTAGGACATGGTATTTTTACCTTTATTAATTTTTGTTAAAACCTACTCAAAATAGAGCGCGGCCACAGTATAAGTATGACAAGGGACAACTGTGGTGCGACGATGCTAAGATTGTATATTGAGAGTACCGTAAATTAATAAAATTGTGGGTTGAATTAAATTGAAATACAAACAATTTACTGCTTAAAATATTAAATGTATTTTAAGGAGTTTTTTGTAATCAATGTCATTCCTGTTATCAAAACAATCAACCTCATCCGTGAATCCGACAAACCGTCCAGGCTTTTTGAGGAAACACAAATCAACATACGTGACCATGTAGAGCTAGGGGTCGCGGGTTCGAATCCCGCCCGGGTCATGGATTTATCTATGTATTATAATTATGTATCTCTATAATAAAAATCATAAATACTGTAACGCAGCTGCAAACTTCTCTCGTACTGCCCAATCGTGTCTTTTAGATCCGTTCGAGATTGTTGATTGTTCGTTGTGTTCCAAACGTGTACCTACGATATTTGGGCTGTATGCTTCTTAAAAATTGAGTGATGAACGATATATCATCTACGATTCCTGCTTTGCTGGGAATTTCAGATAGAATATAGTAATGTGTCATCAGGCTTTCACCTGCCTGTCGCATATTAAAGAATTTATAAAAGTATTAAATAATTTCCGTTATCCTGCGCCCGTAACACAAGTCCCTTACGGTGCTTATCAGAGGGCTAGACTAAAGTGGTTTGAAAAGCCCACAGACATCATTAAACATTACCCTTCTTCGATCGCAGTAGGGTGAACACCCGTTCTCATCATCTTAGCGCAGCACAAAACAATATATTCACCGACGACGATTGCGCTCACGCAGTTACTGGCATTTAATTAATCGTTATTATGGGTCAGTCAACAGCCCCGGACAGGACGTGGATAATCCATCCATTATTTTGTCAGTCACAGCACAGTGGCTTACGGCTCACCGCGCGACGCACGCACCACAAAGCGAACGGTGATTTGGCCTCTGTAGCGTTCCCTCCAACGCAAGGTATGAAAGAGAACACCCGAAGGAGTCCAGTGTCAAGTTTCTGCGAAGGTATCGCCCGCCGAAGAAATACAATGTACGCGTAAGTAATTTAAATAAGTATAGTTGTGTTTGTCGTTGCCACGTGTCTGATAGTGAATAAAAAAACGTGTCATTGAATATAAATAAATAGATTAGACCTACGTGTCGATATATAGAATAGAATAAAAAGAATAGAAACAAGTTTATAAGTATATAACCGTTATATTATTGCATTTCTGTGTTACTCTAACGCGAAGTACCGCGAAACGCTTCGTTTGTTTTGTAAAGCCTGCTTACTTTTTACGTAGTGCGCTTAGATATAATACCTTTACGAAGATAAAATAATTTATATCAAATATTTAATTGTGATCACATGATGGTAATTTATGGCTGGATTACTGAAATGTTATTTAAACAGTCGAATACACCTTTTATTATTTCGAAAGATCACGCTTGTATTCATATTATTTATTACATTAATAATCCTCTTTTTATACCACAACTTTCAAATGTTTGCTTACAATTTAGATCGTTAAATGTTATCATAGTTAGTTATTAAATTTACAGTTATGAATCTCTTGGTTGAGTAAAGGGCTCCTCCAATTTCTTCCAGAGACCTTTGGACATCGAGTCATTGCCTGAAATTTTGAGTAGGTCGTCAGCCCAACGTTTATTAGGTCTTGCAATTTAGATTTTCTTCTGCTTTTGTTCCTCTATTTATTACAATGTTATTTAGTTATTCAAAAGAACAATGTTCTGGTATTTCTTGTATAATTTACGATATAAGTCAAAGCTTAACAACGCTAGAACTGCGTGATGGTAAGCGTGCGAGCGTCATGTCTTCTTCGTTGCGAAAACTACAATTGTAGAGTTTGTTATTGAGATAACGTGATAGTGAAACTGTCAAATAAAACGTCATGACACAATTGCGGTAAATGCAATAAAAATGATTCATCCTCGGTAGCATTTGGAGATTGTTCATAAAGGACTTGATATAAGGCGCGGAATGACAAAAATGTATATTTAAGAATAATTAAAAAGCATAGCTGACTGACTTATGCATATATCACTGCGCAGTACGCAGCCGAAACTACTGCCTCTACCTATAAAATTAAAATTTGCTACAGAACCCCTGTAGCAAATTTTATCTTTCGCGATGGAAGCGGACACTAAGAAAATATTTTTAGAAATTCTGCCCCTAAGGGCGTCATAGCTGTACTCCGCCTTTTCACCAGCGTCATACAATTAATAAACTTCACCACCCTATTTCATCCTTTTAGGAGTTGAATTTCTAAAAATCTTAGTGCCCACTTCCATCATAAAAAGAACTTCTGTACGATATTTCAAGTTTCTAGGTACAGTTGTTTAGGATGTGCGTTGATGAAGTAATCGAGTGTAACGCTGGCGTATCTTAAGTAACTTACAGGCGTAACTGCAGGGTGGCAAGTCGGCAAAATGCTACGGGCCCCCAGCCAGAAGGGGCCCCCAGCCAGATGGGGCCCCCAGTCTGAGGAGAATCCCAACTCTCAATATTTAATACTCAACTTAATTTTTAGGGTTCCGTATCTCAAAGAGAAAAAACGGAACCCTCATAGGATCGCTTTGTTGTCCGTCTGTCTGTACGTCTGTCAAGACCCTTTTCTCTAAAACGCGTGCAGGGATTAAGCTGAATTTTTTGTCAAATACGGAGGTCAGTTACGTCTTGAGGCCTTGAAAAAATGACACTTCTAAGTTAACGCAATAAAAAGTTATAACCATTTATGCACAAATTTTGTATGAAAACGCTATTTTTCGAAAATTTATAGGGTACTTCCCGTTGAGCTAGAATTCTGAAACTTGGCAAGAAGTAAGACCTTACAGTATACATATAGGAATAAATCTAAAAATTGGTAAATAAAATTTATATCACTGGAAAAATCATTACCAACTTATGCATGTAGTTCGTTTCATACTAAATGTATGCAAGCACCCGCATATTTAAGTTTGTCAACTAAAGGGAAGTGTAATTTTCTTAACGTCTATTACTTTTGCTCATACCTCCCGTTCCTACGGAACCCTCGGTGTGCGAGTCCGACTCACACTTGGCCGGTTTTTTTTTTGTATATAGCAATTATTCAGACATTTTTAAGAAGTAGTGCCACACTGCATGCTTGCATGCAGCCGAATTGGGCCGGCACGACCGGGGACTCGCTTACACGAGACCAGCGTAAAGTGACAGCTGTGCTGTCGCTTTTCGTGCTGTGTAAGTAGCCGGTGGCCCATGAAGGTGGAAGGTGAAATGAGGGTAGGAAATCTGTATAGCCACTATGCGGATGTCTATGAGCGTCGGAAGTCATGAAAATGGCTCCGATTGCTCGTGTGATAAAAAACAAAATTACACATTTAGTAACAAAAAAGCTTCTTTATGTTGGGGGGCCCATCTGATGAATTTACCACGGGCCTCAAGCGGTATAGTTACGCCACTGGGTGACTGGTTGCTTACGTCTCTTGCGCCGCGCGCCGCTTCGGAATCATGTTCGTTTGAGTGAGCTCCGTAACGTACGAACACAGTTTTTTTAAGGCTTCAGAAACGTTATCGTTCCATTTCGTTAAAGGTCTCTGTTTTGTGAACTCTAGAAAGCAATTATTGGTACCTTCGCGATCGGTACCCACATTCCTCTAGCTCATAGGTTCCCAAACTTTTTCGTCTAACGCCCACTTTGAAAATCAGTTACTCCGTATCGCCCCCTTCTTAGTTATTACACCTTGATATTCAAAGGCAATTATGTCGTTTCTGGCCCCTTACCGCCCCCCTCTGAGCATCTAGTGCCCACAAGGGGGCGTTATCGCCCACTTTGGGAAAGATTGCTCTAGTTCCCCGGCCCACGCGAGCGTCCCACGGCCACTTTAGAGTTTAGCTACGCACACTGTCAGTTCGTTCTGTTTTGACGGATGGCTTTCTACATGTATCATGTGTATGAATTGTGAATATAAGGATCACGCTTCCAGTCTGTCAGTTGTCACGCTAACTAGTGGCTGAAATGTGAACCGAATGCTAGCAAATTTTCGTTTGTACATATGATATGACATATGTCAACATGTCACTGTCTTTTGCTTAGTGTTTTGCTAGCACTTGATTTCTAAAATGATCACTAGGGTAGCTAAAGTGCTGCCTCTATGTTACGTGCACGTTCCCTATAAGTATCATTATACCGCTACACAATAGTTTTAAGATGAATCGGAAAATTAGTAAGAATAAGCACTGCGTCGTTGTGAATGACACCCCGAGTTGTGAACAAGGATATTTCTATAAAATGCCATTAGTAATGACTAATTTGAACATAAAACTATTTATTTTACTTACTGAAGTAAGACTACTAGACTGTACTTGGATGACAAACATCCCTTGTTTTAGATAGTGATAGTTTTAGATGTTATAGCATCGCTTTGTTGTTCGTCTGTCTGTACGTCTGTCAAGACCTTTTTCTTTAAATTGCGTAAAGGGATTATGCTGAAATTTTTGTTGTTACGTCTTGATGCCTTGAAAAAATCACACTTCTAAGTTACCGCAATAAAAAGTTATAGCCATTTATGCAAAAATTTTGTATGAAAACGCACTTTTTTTCGAAAACCTATAGGGTTGAAAAACCGTTGAGCTAGAATTCTGAAATTTGGCAAGAAGTATACGTATAAGAATAAATCTAAAAATTAGTAAATAAAATTTATATCACTGGAAATATCATTACCAACTTATGCATGTAGTTCGTTTCATACTAAATGTATGCAAGCACCCGCATATATAAGTTTGTCAACTTGTCGCAAGGAAGAGTAATTTTCTCAACGTCTACTTTTGCTCACACCTCCCGTTCCTACGGAACCCTCGGTGTGCGAGTCCGACTCGCACTTGGCCTGGTTTTTTGGTATAGACGGCAAACAAGAAGTCGGAGACATTTTCATGACCACCGACGACCACAGACATCCGCATACAGCCTATACAGATGCGCTGCCCTCCTTTCTCCTCCCACCTCCATGGGCCACCGGCCACTTACACCACACGAGAGTGACTACCTCCCCGGTCGTCGGCCCCCGCAAGCATGCAGAGTGGCGTGTGGCACTACCTCTTACAAAAAATCTTTTGATCTTCTCATAGGTGCATAGACTACACGAACAAATACGTTATTTTCTACATGTTTTCTGGATTAGCAGAATAGTTGAAGCAACATCGTGGTTTTTTACAAATGGTACCTAATACCTATTGAATATTTATGCTGTTTTGGTACTTATAATACCCATGACCTCGAGTTTAAACTTGACAGCCATTATTCAGCCACCATAACACAAAAATTAGCCTAGAAAAAATACACACTGGCTCAAACATGTGTATCATAATTCTGTTTACTTTTTTATTCGAAGTCCACCGATGCGTTGTTGAGCGCGGTTCGTGTTTTTTACATCAATCATTAATTTTATACAATGCACGTTTTATAAAAATTACCCATTGATGCTATCTTAGTTTTTTAATAGTAAACACAAAAAGTGGTAGCACTTCGGGTCTTATTTCGATTAAAATACTCTTTTGCGAAGTTTGAACCAACCTAAGTAGTTAGTCCTACTAATATTATAAATGTGAGTTTGTTTGTTACACTTTCACGCCAAAACTACACAATCGATCATAATGAAACTTTGTACCTACACATATTTTTAGAGCTATTCGAAAGAACACAGAATATTTTTCGCGAATCGCGTTTCGTGCGGTGTGTAAGTAGCTGGTGGCCCATGGAGGTGAGAGGAGAAAGGTGGGCAGCGCATCTGTATAGCCTCTATGCGGATGTTTGTGGGCGTCGGTAGTCATGAAAATGGCTCCGACTGCTCGTTTGCCCTCCTATACCATAAAAAAAAAAAAAAAAACTTTATATTAGAAAAAAAAACGAAACGACGCGAGGGAAGTCGCGGGTAAAAGCTAGTAACTAATAAGTTAAATAAATTAAAAGGAAATTCGAGAAATTTATGGACAAAACAGCCTTGTTCCTAATCAAAATTAATTATTCGTTCGCTACGATTTAGTACGAGGTAAGTTCGCCATTGTTATATCATTTTATTAGTTAGTTGCGTTCGTTGCGTGCAGTTTATGAGTTTTCGGTGAGATCGGAAGAGATCTCTCGTCTCTTGTAGGACTTCTGCGAATTGTGGTGTCTATGGGAACTCTATGGGCGTCGATGGTTAGGGGCCATCCATAAAGTACGTCACACTAATTTCTTGATTTTTT
>LUGF01056600.1:96664-117879 GCA_001625245.1 Calycopis cecrops | reverse complement strand
AAACAGAGAAAAAAAAGAAGTACCTGGATCTAAATCACGAGGTGGCCGCCATGTGGCACGTGGAGTCAGTCCATCCCTCCCGATAGTAATATCTGCGAAAGGTTTGGTCACCGTTAGTCTCGCTAACCACCTGAGGTAACTTGGGTTCCGTGATGGTTCGCATAGAACATTTATATTATATTAAGATTTCTATTATAGAAATATATATAATACATACATAAAAATATATGGCCTAGGCGGAGGCTAGGACCCCTGTCGCAACATCCTCCGCTTATCCTAGATCTATACCACTGCACCATCCGGTGGTCAGTACTATAATAATTACTCTCCAGGACTTTTACCTTATATAACATCTCGTTCCTTTTCCTGGTAACTGAACAGTTTATGTTATTAATAAGATATACGTACGTATGTAACATTATTTGAAATGCTTTTAATGCCATGGCTTTACAATATTTTAGGAAGCTTTTCTTTTATTTACTTTACTTAGTTAGTTACAAAGTCAACCGATATTTACATTACCTGATTTCATCTATTTTAAAAAATTGTGATTCTAACTTTAATGTATCACGTTAACCTCAAAATTACTATTAAAAAATACAGTAATCAGTCTCTCACCAAACAATCTTCAAATATCCATACTAATATGCGAAAGTGTGTTTCTTTGTCCTTCTTTCACATCAAATGGGATCAACAGATTGATGTGATTAGTATGGAGATAATTGAAGGACTGAAGAGTGAAGAGTGCCACCGACTCTACTACTGCTCTACCACGCGAGCGAAGTCGCGGATAACCGATAGTGTTTGATATATTTTAAGCTCATGTGGCGTGAAATTGTGATTTATTCTGTACATAGGACGTTACTTTATTTACAAGAGTAATTGCTTGGTATTGTAAATTTGAATACCAACATATTTTTAGATGTAGACCTAAAAATAGGCTCGTGAAAATGCCTTTGTTCACGAGTGGAAAATTACGACACATTGAATAACCTCCCTGATGTTGTTCATTATGTTGTAATTTTAACCGACTCCGCCAGGAAATAGGTTCTAACATAAATAAAGCCTCAGTTTTGGCTTTAAAGGTGTGGGCAGACAGACTCAATTTTGAGATTTACACTAGACACAAATAGACCTACAATATCAGGATATTTTTTTGAAAATTCATATTCCAATTTTTTCATTCCATATAATTTTTTCAACTTAATTTAAAAAAAACGCAATTTTAATAAAAATTTAAATCTGTTTTAAGTACGTTGTATCTGAGAAAATCAAAGTTTTGCTTGCTAAACATTGGCGCAGAGACAAATAATATATAGTAGTATAATAAAGTAGTAGTAAATATAAAATAGTAGTAGTATAATTTGCTTAATCGAAAGTAGGTAGGTTAGTTATTTTGTATGTAGTGTAGAATGATTTTTTTTTTTTGGAATCTATATAGTTTGTACCAAAATGCATAGATTTACTAGTTGCTACAAATATGGGCCACAAGCTGCGCTCTACGGTTTCACCAGTGTAAATTTCGATCCCGTGAAAAATCGAAAATCATCCCATGGCATACCATAGGAACATTTTTTCGACACAGAAACTATCCTATCTGGTAATCCAAGTTACTCTCAATGTGTGCCAAATTTCATTAAAATCGGTTCAGTAGTTTTTGCCTAAAGGATTAACAAACAAACAAACATACAAACTTTCACATTTATAATATTAAGTAGGAAGTAGGATAGCCAAAATTTTGCTAGGATGACATGACATTTTTAGCTAACAATCCTAATCCCAGCAATCTTAGCTGTATTGGCGTTATCTCCAGGTCCAAAAACTCGACCTCTTTAGACCTCTTAGTTTTATTACACGTTTTTCTAATCAGTATGCAATCGGATAATTAGTTGTACATGGGTGATCAGTACGCAAGTGATCGGACAAAATATTTGGATGAATGATTGTTTCTGAACGTCGTTCAAAAGCGAACTGTTCGTGTTGTGATTAGTATCGGCTATTGTATATTGGTTGTTACTGAGTGGACATTGTTCGCCGGAAGCAATGAATTGGAGTAATCCGACCACCATGATTTGGGAGTGTAGAGTGGGTCTATCGGTATTTCCGGACCGATAACACTTAGGGCCCCGTAATGCTTAAGGGCTTTGCTTAAGGGAATTTTTGGACCCGTATAGTGGATTCTCAACTCAATGCCCCGGGCTCCGCCAGAGCTTAATCAGATGCTGCATTCGAGGACGCCTAAGTCCAGCAGTGGACTGGCAAAAGCTGATGATGATGATGAGTCTTTTAGGGCGACAGCACACACGAGACTTTTAGACGCGACGACCGGCGTCTCAGACGCATTTCAGACGCTGAATGCAGCGACTAGACGCGGGGAGCGCACACTTCAAGACGCCGGACGCGGCGACTTAGACGCTAATGCATATAGTTTTCGTATATTTACGCGATTGTTGCTCATGATTAAGATTCTTTAAACGGATTCTATCGCGTTTGATATAAAATATCCACTTGCAGAATATGACAGAACCTCCGCATATCATTATAATTTCAGTATACATAGAGGACTAACGAATTGATAGACTATAGAACTAGATCGTTGCGGAGGTTCTGTCATATTCTGCAAGTGGATATTTTATATCAAACGCGATAGAGTCCGTTCAAAGAATCTTAATCACGCTAATACATGTCAATTAACGTCTAAATCCAGTCGCGAGATCGCGATACTGTTACACGACTCTACTGCGACCAGTCGCAGTAGAGTCGTGCGACTGTATCGATGCGGTCGTATAGTCGCCGCTCGCAGCGACTAAAAAACGCGTGTGTGATGTGGCCCTTAGTTATTATGCCCGATTTACACGTATTATGTAGTTCTGTAGTTAACTAAAATTTTACTAAATTTTAGAAAGAAAGAAAAACTTTATTTGCAAACACACTGTAACTAATACACAACATTACATCTTAGTTACATAATTATAGAGAAACATTTATACCACAATACAATACACATACAATATCTAGATCGATTTATCTATAGGCAGTCAAAATATATTAGCGACAGTGTCCTTCACAAAATGGTGAATCCTCAGTTAACGTCAGAACTTATGGTCCTGACACTGGTTTTCAGGATCACCATAGTCCCTTCTGTCCTGGCGGCAATATTATATGAAATAATTAAGTAATATATACATACTATATACATACACACTCGAGCATGTACACCTAAATATATACATATTTAAACGTCCTGAAAAGAAAAACTGTGATACCATATACGTACTAATATATAAAATAATGTAGTATAATTGTGTGACGTACAGTCAATACATAGATGAAAAAGATAAATTAAATACATATACTTATATATATGATAATAATATACATTTATACGAAAGAAAGCTCTCGCGTACATACGTAAACCCAGAAAAATGGCTCCAAATGTTGGTATGTGCATTGCATGTAAACACGTAATTTAGTAGCCAGTTGCAACTTAAAATTTAGTTACCTACTAAACTGCTAAATTAGAATGATTTCTATTTTTCGCTAAGGTGGTGGGCGGGGATTGTCACTTGACACATTTGTACAGGCACTAGATGAATAAAATGGACAAGTGTATTGAGGAAAAAACCCGGGCTGGTTAAATTATTATTTACTCGTCGTGTTTTTCTTGTTCCTCAAACAAAGTGCTACTGACGCCGTACTGATCTCATCTTTATATTAAATTTTTACACACAATCTAGTGGGTTTGGTTATTTCCCTAATGATTTCATCTTTGAATACATAGAAACATCACACTAAATAAATTTAATCACTGAATTTATGACTTTGTTACTATGTTGAATGTTCGTCTTGAGTGGACTAATGAGCTTAACTACTTAAATACGTTTGGACATATGCAATGCAATTAAGTACTTACAGGTAAGTTAAAATTTAGTTACCTACTTAACTACTTAATACGTGTAAATTGGGCATTAGGTAAGTGCACCATAATACGCTACCAATACTTTTTAATGACGCCACGTAATCAATTTGATAACGTGATGTCATACGTCAGGGACTTGTGTATATTGTGTCGTAGTCGGATCATGTAATCGCCGTATTACATTACGGCTAGCCATTTCCGAATGCAGGGCAGTTTTGTATTGCCATCGATTAGCTCCTGACTAGCTCGCCTGCCAGCTCGCGTGCCTCTGGGATCCCCAAGGCTATTCCGGACAGGGCTGCCCATACCGGATAGGTTGGGAGGCCAGACTAAGAGCAGCTCAGCTGGGAAGTCCTCCACCCGTCACTCTGAATCAGCATACAGCGGCTTGGACTGGGATGACTGGTGAGACCCCTGTGAATCAGAAGATGGTGGCGTGGTTTGGAACGAGTGATGGGTCCAATTTTGGACAAATTGGTGGCATACTCCAAAGGTCAAATTCCCATCCTAACCTAGGGGTCAGGATGGGAATCTGAGAAGGTTTAGGGTGAGAGGCCAGACAAAGAGCAGCTCAGCTGGACGATCCCCCATTCGTCCCTCTGAATATGCAGATGGTGGTGTGGAATAGGACAACTGGCGGGTCCGATTTCAGACACATGGTCCGAAATCTAACATGGTGGTGTGCTCTTTTGGAGTGCTGGGGACAGGGGTCAATTCTCGATTTCCTGAAATTTTTTGTGCATTTTGTGTGGGTGTGAGAATCGGCCAACATCTATTTTTCATCTCGAAATTTACACGGGATCGAAACTTACTGGTGAAACCACGGATCGCAGCAAATATACATAAAATAAGTTGCTCAGCTTCAATTTAAACTTTTTATTAACATGTTCGCCTTGTACAATTATTTCCATCTCAAGCTATGTCTTCCTATGTTCTATGTGGTTTTGCAAAAATGTTTAAAAAATATTAAGCTCATTTATAACATAGAGGGCATTTATAAACGTTTAATTTACACAATATTGTTGTGTTTGGTAGCGGGTTGATATAATTAAGAAGCAAAGTCGATGAGACATCACCAAACAGTAGCTGATAACCGTCTATTTTCAATCTGTCAAGGGATCTCTTATCTCTGTGTATCTTGCCGCGCAAACAGCGAGCGTTATTGTGTAAATGTTTACGTTGTTTTTCGCCTCTGCATCTCCGCAACGTTTGCTGATTTGTTACGTCGATGGCTCTTTATGTTATGGCAACAAGAGCAAGCAGTTATGTTTATAGAGTCAGCGCCGGACCCCGATGGGTGCTAAAGGGGACTGCGGTAAAGGTTAAGGGCCTTAAGATCAATTTTGTACCCCTATAAGGGCCCCCTTCTCAACTCCAAAGTTTTCAAGCCGCAGCTCAGGCCCCGTCAGCGTTTAATGACGCGTGACGATGAATAGACAACTATAGGGACATGAGAGTGACGTAGACAACTATAGGGACATGAGAGTGACGTAGACAACTATAAGGGACATGAGAGTGACGTAGACAACTATAGGGACATGAGAGTGACGTAGACAACTATAAGGGACACGAGAGTGACGTAGACAACTATAGGGACATGAGAGTGACGTAGACAACTATAGGGACATGAGAGTGACGTAGACAACTATAAGGAACTTGAGAGTGACGTAGACAACTATAAGGGACTTGAGAGTGACGTAGACGACTATAGGGACATGAAAATATTAGTATAAACTACAAATATAACTTATACGTTATTCTAATAAGTAACATTGCTACAGACAATGCGCGTTTCGCGTCTCGTGTAACGTGTAAGTAGCCGGTGGCCCATGGAGGGGGAAGAAAGGAGGGTAGCTCATCTGCATAGCTTCTCGTCGGTAGTCGTAGAAATGGCACTCAAATCCCTTCAGTATATTTGGTTTATACCTACAATTTTTTTTCTCTAGATTGAACAACAAATACCAACCCATACAAACTTTCCCATTTAAAGTACAAAATCTTGCCTACTACGACAAGTATGACATTAAAAATGCAATGTATGTGTATGGCGTAGTAATACAATAAATATTAAAGGCAGAGAACTTTGTTATTTTTTAATAATCAACTGTTTGTTATTATTATCAAACAATGAGTTTCTTTCATTACATTGTGTACACACAATTTATAAAGAACTTTAAGTACCTACAGTTGTAAGTAGTTGATATATTGCCATACTAGCAGGTGCCCGCGAATTCGTTCGTGTAGCGTAGTTCTTTTGGTTAGGAAATAGAGCATGCATTGCATCTGCATAATATGCGACCTTGCGCTCTTTCCGCAATGCGGAATCCCCATATTCTAGAAGAATATAATGAAATACATATAAATATAGCTTACTATTCTTCTTACTACTCTTTGCGTGCTATCGACCGTCGCAATTAACAAAGTCGGCTCTGCATTTTTGTGATTTTCTTTTCGTTGCATTAAAGGTCTTAAGAATGCTTTAAAATGCTCTCTCATTTTATATTTTATTACATCAAATATTGAATTCCTAAACTCTAACTTAAAAAGAAAGCAGGTTAATTTGAGCTTTTTTAAAGCATTTTACGACCTTTAATGCAATAAAGAGAAAATCACAAAAATGCAGATACGACTTTGTTAGTTGCTACGGACTACAGTCGATGTGTGTGTTCGCCCGTGATCTTCTGCCGGCAGTTTGTACCCGACTGTAACCGGCTGCTGCGCGGAAGTAGCAGTTCCGTCCTAGTCTAGACTCAGTCTGGATACTCCTCAGACCAAGTCCTCGTACCTTTTCATAAATAAGAGTAATACAGTACAGTCTGCTTACGTACACGGCAAGCATCCTATTATTTTTTTTTTTGTATTGTTAGTGTTTTTATTTTGTTTGTATGTTTGTTTGTTTGTTTGTTACTCGTTCACGCAAAAACAGCTGATCCGATTTTCATGAAATTTGGCACGCACATAGAGGGTAAATTGGAATAATACAGGATAGTTTTTATCCCGAAAAACATATGCCTATTGGATGCCATGGGATGATTTTCTAATTTCCACTGGATCGAAATTTACGCGGGTAAAACCGCGGGGCGCAGCTAGTGTTATATAATTGACTAAAAAAGTAAAAGAGCAGTCTGCTATCAGCATTATCGATCACTGACTGAACATTTCCATGAGTCATATCTTGACAACTGACAACCAGTTTCCGACTAACCTGAATGAGCGTTCCATCTTGTTACTTAGGTAAAAGTGTGTGCTTTGGACCACACAACTGAAGTAAAACTTAATTATTTAATTATCGTAGTTACAATGACATAACATGTCACATGATATTAGAATAGAATAGAATAGAATTGAAAACAATTTATTCAGTGCTCATAAAAAATTACAAAAACAAAATGCAGCACAAAATATATAAAATAAATACTAGTATAGTATAGTATAGTACAAAAGAGAAAAAAAAAACAAACCAAAAAGAACAATTTTAGTGAATGTCAAACAAAAGACAATTAAATTACTTGTCACAAATGCATGCACAGTGATGCAATGTGAGGAAGCACTGAAATGGACGTCACTCGGCATAAGACGGAGAATTTATATATTCATATTTAAATACAAAAAAGTTTAACTTAAATCGAATTTGAATTTTGAATGCGTGATTTTTGTAACGCTCTTTTGAACTTACTCACCATGTCAAGAGCGCGTATAGAAGATCCATTAATAATTATCAATTAACAAGATTTAATCCCCCCCAGTCATGATAGCTCAAGACCCGTGTCGGCCGTTCCATTGCACGGTTCTAAAGTTGGCGGGGGTCGTCAAAAGATCGAGCCGGACGACTCCCTTGAGGCTGTAGGTTAGTCTGGGCCCCATAATATGGACCCAGCCTGTCGCCGAGGTGACCCTGTTGTGAACAGATCCGGGGTCATCTCACCCTTCTAAGGCGGCTGAGGGCTTCCGTGAGGTTTTTGTGGGGTAGGGTTCTCCCATTATCAACATTAATAGCATAACCTATTAATGTTAATAATCCGGTTTGCCTCCTCCCAGACTAGCCGGGAAAGAAGGGGGGGTCTGCACCCCCATCGATCACAAATACAGAGGCTCGAGCTACCTTAGGGCACTCGCCTCTCATACAGATGTAGCTGGGCCTTCAGCCTGTTAGCGTAGTTCTACCTAAAAAAAAAAGAAACAAGATTTACTCACAACAACGGAAATCATTTTCATACCGTTCCTGGTTTTTCCTGGCATTGCGTGCATCGGTATAAAACAAGTCAAAGTCAATAATATAATCTAACTAGATAATAAATTAATTATAATAACAATTTGAAGGTTTCTCTAATTTGTCTACGAATAAAGTATTAATTAATTTACAATTATTATTGACATAAAATTTTTATTATTGTTAATTCATTATTTTAAGCACATTTTAACTATCTATAAACCTATTTTTAGTTATCTTTTCTTACAATTTAGTAATACAATAAATAGTCTCAATAGAACCCGCATCGAGTTGATAAGACTAGGTACCATTAAGGTCTACGTCTAGTTTATTGCTTGAAGATGTAAGGTCAGGGAAGAGGACGATTGCAATGATATTTGATGATTGATGAGTTTGATCATCAGAAACCAAACAGTCGCCATCAGGAGGACGTCCACTGTTGGACATAGGCCTCCGCCATAGAAAATGAAATAAAAAAGTTTTTATTCAAAATAGAATTTCAGAAATTACTTTTTGAACGTCAACAATTACATCTACCACCGTGCACCGGTTCAACCCCAGCCCTGTTCTGAGAAGAACCGGCGAAACAAACTCAGCGGGCCCCATGATGTGGTGATATATAAAAGTGAATAAAAATATGTATAAAAATACAAATACATTTGCATAATATAAATGATATACAATTTATGAATTTACAATAATCATGGTGCAGAAACAGCCTAGGAGGAGGGTACTAATCCCAAGATGTGGTATCTGTCATAAAATCTGTTACCTTGTAGTACCTATGCCTTACCACACAAACGCTTAACAACATAGAGGGCCAAAGGTCACTTGCATCCAGCCACTCCCCGCCACCTTCACCAAGTCGTCGGTTCATCGGGTTGGAGACCGTCCAACACTCCCTCTTCCGGAGCGGGCAGTCACTCGAGAACCTTTCTTCCCCAGCTGTTACTGGGATGATGACTGCACGATGTGGACCTTAGGGACCGTTCCAGTATTACGTAACGCAATTTTTGAAGATTTTCGACCCCTCCCTCCGTGTAACGCGCGTAATGTTGTTGTGTAGAAAGAAACGTTATGTAACACACAACATATTTAACCTAAAGTGAACAAAAATTTGTCCGTCAAAATTTTGGATATTATTTTTATTTTCCCTCCCTGTAACGTATCGTAACTGTTTACCGCCCACCTCCCTCTATAGATATCCCCATAAATGATAAGCAAACGTGTTGTCCCTTCTTTCTCCTTTTTTTTTCTTCTTTCCAAGAAACTCCCGTACAAATACGTTGCATAGCTGTCACTTTACGCCGGTATGTTGCTACTGAGAGGTGCCGACTGCCGACCCTGTCGTAGACCACAAGGCAGGCACAGATAACATACGACATTAGTAAATTAGTGGTACTACTGTGTAGCTAAGGGACAGACTACAACAGTACTCAGAAGTATTTATAGGTTTTAATTATAAGTGACATAAAATTAATCTTACAACAAAATCGAATAAGTTAACAAATGCCATAAAATCTACGGAAGAAATGTGTTTTTGTTTTAAAGAAACCCTTACGGAGGCCGGGGCTGCAGAGTGCAGCCCTCCTAGGCCCCCAACTGGTCCTGGCGCTCCATGTCACATTGATAAGACTACTGCTAATATTACAAAGGTATCCGTTTCCTTAACGTCTTCGCTACGTGACGCGATATAAATAAACAATATTTATTAAATAATACCATTGATTGTCACGTGCTAACAATAATTTGATAATGTTTTATTCATATGTATTACTAGCTGCGCCCCGCGGTTTCGCTCGCGTAAATTTCGATCCCGTGGAAAATCATACCATAGGAACATTTTTTCGGGATGAAAACTATCCTGTGTTAATTCAAGTTACCCTCTATGTGTGTGCCAAATTTCATGAAAATCGGCTCAGCAGTTTTTGCGTGAAGGAGTAACAAACAAACATACAAACTTTCGCATTTATTATATTAATAAGATTCTTTTGTCGAATATTTTTGAAGGCAAAAACTGGTTGCTCGTTTGTCCCCTTATATTATAAAAAAATCGGAGCCTTTTGTTGACTAGCGACACCCATAGATATCTGCACAATTTCTACACAGATGCGTTGCCTTATCTCAAACTGCACAAAACCGGACAGCATAGCTTCAACTTCGGCGGTATCTTGTGCGCGAGAGGTACCTCCGGCCTTGTCGGTCCAATTCCACTGCAATGCATGGCACTACCTCTTGCATAGAATTAGAAGCAAACGAACGTTAGGTATAATTATATATGTCTCCGCATATGCAGCGAAATGTGTAGGTATTTATTTGGCATGCATATGCCAATTATTGTATTCAACTAAGTAAGAGTCGTGCATGCAATTATCATTGCTGTATCAGCGGTGTTGGAGCGACACGACCGGGGAGGTCGCCAGCCCGCTCCGCCGTGAGTCGCCCATTAGCACTGGCTGCTCGTTTGGCCCCCTATACTACAAAAACAAACACGAGTTCAAATTACTAAATGGCATGGAAACATCATATTTTTTTTAAATTTTGACATGCCGTACGAAATGCGCATTGTGTGAATACCTATTTTATTTTATTTTTGGTAAGGGTCTCCTTTTATTTCTTCTGATTAATTTTGATGCGGATCCCAAGGCAGTTTTAGCTTCTCCCTCGGGCTCCCTGAGATCATATCAAAGAGTCGTTGTGGTTACCGCCGTTGATCCTGGCGACACAGGAGTAGCAGCGGTAGGAAAGAGCGGTGAGCCAAGCCAGTTTAAAATAAAAACCGGCCAAGTGCGAGTCCAACTCGCACACCGAGGGTTCCGTATGAATGGGAAGAACATTCCAAACGTAATGCATGATTTTCAAGACCTTTTTCTCTAAAACGCGTGAAGGGATTAAGCTGAAATTAGTGCGAATTAGTTATAAGTTGATAATGATTTTTCCAATGATCTACATATTATAATTTACTAGTTTTCAGATTTATTCCTATATATGTGCTATAAGTTCTTACTTCTTGCCAAATTTTACAACTCCAGGTCAACGGGAAGTACCCGATTATTTTAGGTTTTCGACAAAGTACGTTTTCATACAAAATTTGTGCATAATTGGCTATAACTTTTTATTTCGTTATCTTAGAAGTGTGATTTTTTCAAAGCCGTACAGACGTAACTGACCTTCGTATTTGACAAAAATTTCAGCTTAATCCCTTCACGCGTTTTAGAGAAAAAGGTCTTGACAGACGTACAGACAAACGGACAACAAAGCGATCCTATAAGGGTTCCGTTTTTTCTCTTTGAGATACGGAACCCTAAAAAGGGGGAATATTACGTACGCTACCCAGGAGCCCGGGTGGCTCAACCGGGTACAGTGTCGGACTCGACAACTGGGTTGCCCCTACCGACTAAGCCTCTGCGAGGCCTTTCGCTGCTATAATTGGAGGGTCCCGTATCTACAAGCAACAGATTCCTTTAGTGTCAGGCTGGTAGAAGAGGCCAGACTTCACCTTGGGGACTGTCCGGCTACCTCTGAACAGTCCCTACTACGTCGTCAGGTTCTCACGCTGACCCCTGGTCTCAATACTCCAAAAGAGCACGCCACCTATTTGTCCGAATCGTCCGAAAGACAAGTGCACTTACTTTGCCAATAATTAATAATGATCAATGTGTGTGTTGTGTATTTTTGCCGATAGATGGGGTTCTATTGCTCTACCGACAGAACATTCTCCTTTTATCATGTGGTCTCAATTATTTTCTCTCGTTAGTCCATTCGCTATGTTATTCATAGACGCTTACGTAGTTCGAGTGAAAAAATATGAGAACCGATAGAGTATGGCAAAGGTATGGTACATTGATATTCAACGCAATGCCTTACCGCGCTTACAACTTCTCTTGCGCATCTTTCTCTTTAGAATCATTTTCGTTGTTAAGGAGTAGACTCTGCTTAGATGTCGGATGAGACAGTCTTTTTATACAACTTAAAATTTATGTTCGATCGGGGCAAAGAGATATAGGAACTGTAACGTTTTTGAGTCAAGTGGACTACGACGGATATATCGTTTTTAGGCGTGCGACTTAATGTCCTCCTAACCGATTGTTGGTTACAGCAGTCACCTCTATTTATACCAAGCACTAGAAGTATAGTAAGACACCGGACGTATAGTGCACAAGTTTGCGTACAGGCACAAGACACAAGAACATCCTCTATTACCTCATTTTTTCTTCTAATAGGACGGCAGACCGACTAGAGAGAAATTAGATGCAGGCTTAATATTGTGCTCTCCTTGGCGCTGGGTTACGCCAACTTCCCGATATACTTATCCCAAGTTTCCCGATCAAATTGAACAGGGACTCGATCCGCCTATACGCATACCATCTATATATATAAAACTTAAACGTGACATAGCCAGCTATCAACGTACAGCCCAGACCACTGGACGGATCAAGCTGAAATTTAGCATCCAGGTAGATATTACGACGTAGGCATCCGCTAAGAAAGGATTTTTAGAAATTCAACCCCTAAGGGGGTGAAATAGAGTGTTGAAGTTTATATGGATTTCTTAGAAATGAACGCGGGTGAAACCGCGGGGCACAGCTAGTATATCATATATCCAACACAAAAAAAAAATATTTATTTGTTTCCACACAACTCCCCCGGAAAAACGTACGTGTCGCCGCCCGAGATCCATAATCAAATAGTGTTTACGTGTTTTAGCGTAGTATTTACAATGCGATTGTCTGTGTTTACCGTACGAGGCCTGCCGTTTTATATATAGCCTGCGGAGGCGCTGCAGCCCACACGCTCCTCGGAGAGTGTAGCAGTCCGCTCCCAACACCCCTGTTCATAGCCATCTCTGTGGCGGAACGTCCAACCAACAGCCAACAAGCGGACCAACAACACGACCGGTGAGTGATAATCAAGTTCGCACGACCGGGGCTTGTTAGTGAGGCGTCGAGAGCTCATCGCACTTCATCACTAAATATAGTTGCGATGTGTCACTTCTAGCGGTTTAGAAACGTTTTAGGTTAACGTTTGAATGTTGCTAACGTTTTTTTTCTGTAAACCGTAAAAAATATTTGTAAGAAACCGTACAGAACAAGGACGTAGTTTCAAAATGCTTTTTCTGTGAACCGTACTTTAAATAAGTTATGTTGAATTAAATGTAATTATGTTTGTAAAAAAACTGCGCAAAACTATTGTTAGATTTGTTAGATTTGAATTAGATGCCGTAGTTGTCAAGGAAAAAAATGTTTCTGAGAAAACTAAAAAGTTGTTATACGAGTGTTAATTTTTTCAACAAACATTTGTAATTGGATGCCGTAAATCTTCCTCTACGTCCATGGCGTTTGCTTCTGTCATATGTTTTTAATGGTGAAGTGCAAGATACATAACGTTTGTAAGTGCTTTATTTGCTAACACCTTTTCTATTCGGTAGTCGGCGAAGATCCTTCCCTATCAACTAGTTCAAACAAAATTAATTCTCTCTATCTATGTAGAGCAAACAATTGGTTTGACATTTGCCATCAAATAAATACACTAATGTATTTACCTAGTTACATGAATTCTCTCTATCTATGTAGAGCAAACAATTGGTTTGACGTTTGCCATCAAATAAATACACTAATGTCTTTACCTAGTTACATTTATGTAATTGTAATTTAATTTAAACGTAAATAATTTCAAAAGTAACGTTGGAAAATTATTCATCGGGGATGTAGCAATAACATACCACACTGGCTACCCCGCGGTCTCGCTGGCTATGATAATAATAGTTAAATTAGCTAAAAAGATATGGGGATGCATCGCTTCCATCGGGAGAGTGGGGGTCGGTCCCACTTTCGACCCCAAAGCTAATTATAACCCGACCAGCGCTCATAGCAATACGGTGAAGCTGTGTTGGGCTACCATAGCAAAAATCAACATTTCTTCATGTCGGTACCATTACGGAGCTGGTAGAGAGAACGGAGCGGCACACGTGCTTAGACACTAATCTTACTTCTTCCACAGTAAAAATACCCACATTCCACAGTGATAAATAGGAATAGTACCCTCCTCCCAGGCTACTTCTATACAAAAATATTTGTAAATTATATTTTTTGTTGTATATAATTAACAATGTATAATGAAGAAATTAATGAGGCCCGCTGAGTTTGTTTCGCCGGTTCTTCTCAGGACAGGGCTAGGGTTGAACCGGTGGTTGATGAATTTTTTGACGTTCAAAAAAAGCAATTTTTTAATAAAAATTTAAAAAATTATTTTGAATAAAAATATTTTGATTTTGTAATTACTCTTTTAATACAAGCAAGCTCGTTGAGAGGACTCTTGACAACACCAATGTTATATTTTCAATTGAATATTTTTCATCACAAAAAATGCAATATGAAGCAGAAATTATATATTTCACTATTTTTAGGTTTAATTATAATCTAAAGTCTTTCAGAGGCATCAAATAACATCGAACACCCAATGAACATAACATTTTCGCACTATTCGCATTTCGAAATTTCCAGAGAAAGTAATTTCACTCTACAGATCAATGACAATGCCAATAGACGCTAATTTTCATATTTTTGTACGTTTAACTAGAGGCATTTAGTGAAAGTCGATTACTACGTATAGCTTTCGGATAGTTTAAAGAGTTCTGTATCTTTAACGTAATATACCTTCTGATAATACTTCCATAGGCCACTTTATTACAGGGCAAATACTTATATGAATTCTCTATCCCTTTATTCCCGGGCTACACAACCTGATCTAATGTGGTCTCCGAGGCGCGGTGGTGTAGCACCGCCTTAACAGAATCACATTACTATATTTAAAGTTTCATACCTTTTCACTTACGCGCTACCTCCCTTTAATCCAGCCTAGGCAGCCTGGATTGTGAATTTCTTTACGGCGGCATTATTTGTGCTTTCCCCGGTCGTGCCCGCACGATTTAGCTGCAAAATCAATGACACTACTTCTTACCTTCCCATGTCACTTGCATTACCGCATTAATTTGTGAGATTAGATGATGTAATGATAAGTTTTATTAAATCACAATATCATTTATAATGCAAATATAAAGTAGCCGTAGATCATATTACACGCAATTATCATTTAATTTACACAGCATAATAAATTAATATTGATTTATGTCGTTTTTAATGTATTTAAATTACATTATTTAAATATGTTTGTGTACAATTACAAAGTATGATAAATCGTTCAATATAGAGAGTATAAGCATTTTTGTACTATATTACTTTTTTTAATATATTTATTGTAAAGTCGCACTTAACATATAGGGTCATTAGCGAGTAGCGACCACTATGGACTAACAATGTTGTACAATGTTAAATTAAATCATAAAAGTTAATGCTTCTTAAAAAATACAGTATTTTAATGTCGGATAAACGTTCTGTTATTTCTTACGTCTGTCTACGTTAAAAAAAATAGCCGACCGATTCTCACTTCATTCTTAGTTCGGGTCTTAATTCGAGAAAAAAAAAGAAGTTCGCCTTGCATTTATACCCGAACTACAATTAACTACAGACTACTAAACTAGTACTAAATATATTTCTCACAGGTGAGATCGTAAGGCAGCTGCCAACAAAATAGTAACTTAAACAGCCTATATTACTGCTGAATACCTTATGTAAGTGAAAGAATTTTCATGTTTCATGTTCAGTATTTCTTAAGGGTCAATTCACACCAAAAGCGTGGCAAAGGGCAGCGAAGCGGAGCGCAGTTTATGTGTCATATGAATTTCAACTTTATTTTCATTACTATAGTACTTATTATCGAATTCTCGCGACTTTTGGAGCATTAAAGCGACTTCTCGCGCATTCCAGCGACTTCGCGGGAATCCGCGCGTCCCGATCGAGTTTCTCATGCGATAATTAGTATTATAGTAATTATTATAAAGTTGAAATTCATATGACACGTAAACTGCGCTTCGCTTCGCTGCGCTTCGCCGCGCTTTTGGTGTGAATTGACCCTAAGATTACAAAGTTAGAAACTTTACCTCTTTATAACATTATTAAATATTAATATTAATGTATTACCCCGTTGATATATTGCAATAACTCATAATGTCTGGCGAGATGATAGCGTAATATGTTGATTATTATATATTAAACATATAAAACAAGTACAGAATCACGTTAGATGCACGTGCACATACACACGTGAATCTGAACGCTTTAGCGTCGAACGCACTCAATAAACTTAATACTGAATTAAAAGTGAAAGTAGTAAATTGATATCTGTAATATCCTATATATGTGTGTGTAATATCCTGTATGTTTGAAACATTATTTTTGACTCTTATTGGCAACCACCGCAAAAGTTTGAGTAACGTTGAACACTCATGAAAACCGGTGGCCCATGGAGGTTGGAGGAGAAGGGACGGCAGCATCTGTATGGACTCTATGCGGATGTCTATGGGCGTCGGTAATCATGAAAATGGCTCCAACTTTGCCCACTCATACCATAAAAAAACCCGCCAATTGTATGACAATATTAGTTGACAAAGTAAAATTCGCTAGCGTAACTTATTTTGTAGGTGATGCACATACATAT
This sequence comes from Calycopis cecrops, assembly GCA_001625245.1. NCBI lineage: Eukaryota > Metazoa > Arthropoda > Insecta > Lepidoptera > Lycaenidae > Calycopis > Calycopis cecrops. Next base: position 101,194 of record LUGF01056600.1, on the reverse strand, counting down.
AAGTTTGTAATGGCTTTTTTTTTTAATCACTAACTTTGGAATTTATTTATTATCTCAATTATATTTATTACTAGCTGCGCCCCGCGGTTTCACCCGCGTAACTTTCGATCCCGTGGGAATATCGGGATGAAAAATAGATGTTGGCCGATTCTCAGACCTACTCAATATGATCACAAAATTTCATGAGAATCGGTCAAGCCGTTTCGGAGGAGTATGGCAACGAAAACTGTGACACGAGAATTTTATATATTAGATATAAGGCTTATCTTAGATTTTCTTTACAGACAGACAAACTTACGAAGTGATTCTATAAGGTTTCTGATTTTCTTCAGAGGTACGTAAATCTTATGGCTGTTTGTAGAAAAAGCAATGCCTATCCTATAGCCACGCAAGGCCAAAATTAAACAGCTTTCGATAGATGATTTATTAAGTTATAAATAAACAAAAGGTGAAATAACGAGGTTTCTTTGAAACATATTGTTCAACTTCTTGTGCGTCCTTACTCTTATTTCTATTGAAAAATGGCAATTTCTTCATTCTAGTAACTTTTTTCCTGTCAATTATTTTTTTATAGTAACATAAATATTGGTTACGATTTTAGTTCAAGGCGGTGGTTTTATAAGTGAGATAAAAATAGATTCACCGTTCGCGAGTAATCATAATCAATTTCATTGAAGTACCACAGTTTTCCCCAGTTTCAAAATTGCGAAGAAGAGAGACATTTCATCACAAATTTTATAGGAGAGATAGGAAAGCTGGCATTTATAATTAATGCCATAAGTCCCAGTGCCATGTTACAATTTAGTGATAATCTGGGCCCATGGCTTTAAATGCTCTCCAGCTTAAAATATTGACTTTTAGTTCCAGGCGCCTTACACGTTCGGACTTAAGATTAAAATTTTAAGACAAATTTTCAAAAATTCTATTTTTTCTCTCTTTTTTGTTTTAACTGGTACAACAGTAACATACAATTGCTTCTTGTCAAATCTCACGCTAAAAGTAGTCATTAATTATAATTAGTTCTAAGATGTAATCTCTGTTTCCAAGCATTCTAAATGAATGCTAGTATTTTGTATAGACAATCTATACTAATAATATAAAGCTTCTTTTTCTTTGAGTTTATTTGTTTGTTTGTTTGAACGAGCTAATCTCTGGAACTACTGGTCCGATTTGAAAAATTATTACAGTATTACTTAGCCCATTTAACGAGGAAGGTTATAGACTACTTTTTAACCGACTGGGGTGAAAAAATGGGTTCACGTTATCGAAGTTGCGGGCGTCCGCTAGTCTTTTATATTAGCCGAAGAATAATTAATATTGTGGGCACGTTAGGATAAGCCTTGGGTTAAGACTTATTAGACAGAGGTTAGTAGGAGGTAGCCGTAATGTGCCAACATAACCGGGATACCTTATACCGTGACAGTGACAGCTATGCTATCGGGTTTCGTGCGGCTTCGGAGCTTTCTGTAGCCTGTTACTGTTACAGTGGAGGGGGGAATGAGGGCATAACAAAATATATTTTCGGCTGTACGTCATTAAACGACTGCTCGTTTACCCCATTATGATATAAATCATGGGAGTTTCCCTCCAGCAGTCACTAGAGCGACGCGTGGAAGCTACGAACTTACAAACATTATACAAAACACTTATATCATACACGAGCAAAACGTGTAAGTAATTTATTTGCATATTTATTATTGATCGTACATATTTGATTTATATCAACGATAACAGAAGGAGGAACTGATGGTACTGCAGATAACGGTGGAATGTAACAAACACGCAGTAACGACGCATCCAGTACACGTAGCGATCTTCTCTGACGGTCAATGAAATTTCATCATTTGAAAGTTGCATTTAGAATTGATGTTTTGAAAGTTGCATTCATAATTTCGTGATCTTTTGAAAGTTAGTTACATAAAATATCGTATGTATTGAAAGTGCAACTTTTATATTTTATATTTAGTGTAACTTTGGAATTTCATAATGTTTTGAGAGTTGCATTCAGAATTTCATGTTTTGGAATTTGCAGTCAGTAGTGCTAGTTGACTGTAACTAAAATTATATTGTTTTATATTAAGTGAAAAGTATATAGCACGCTTGCTGACGCAAAATTTTAATACTCTTCTCTACCCTACGCCGCTAAAGAAGTTTATACTTCAATAAAAAATTTAATTATGCGCTCTAAAACTTGCAACAAATATAAATTCATAAAGTTAAAATGTAAGAGTGTTGCGAAATTGAAGTAAATAATGTGAAATAACATAATTTTATTTTATTTTCTTTTATTGTAATGATTTATTAGTTACCACATATTTATTATATATAACATTTATTATTTATTGTATTACCACATTACATAAAGTGGTAAATAAATAAATCGTTACATTTTTTGTACTTCTCACACCAATGTTTCTGATATTCTCTTAGATGTTAGTTCTTTATGTTATTTCTGTAAATAAACACATAATATTTAATTTGTTTATAGTGCTATTACAAAACCCAGACATGTGACAACCTGCCTACTGCATAGAGCCTACTCCGGTTTCATCTAATTTACCACGTGTCTACTTAAATAAATACACTGATTAATCTTTGATATAAATAGCGTAAGCCGGTTTTTGTCTTAGCCACTATAGGATGACAGCTGCAAATAAAAAATCATTTATAATCTCAAAATAAAGTAGATTCTTGATTGAATAAATCTAAATAAAATTAAAGTTTTCGTTAATAAACTTCCATATAAATATTTAACTAAACTTATTTAGAGGTATATTTACATCTTGACTTTTATAAATTATATCAAAAAGGTTTTAACGTAAAGGTTTTAATCGGCCTATTTATTACTGATATTTATTAACTACGTACTAATATTAAGTACCTCCGTAGTCCTCCTTCGACGTAATCACTACATATGAATGGAACGTAATTAATAAACTTACCACGGAAACTCGTTTGGAAACAAAAAAATATAAGTTGAAACCTCCTGTTATTAGTACACGAAAACAAATTGGCAAAAAGTCATACACACTGCCTAGACATTTAATTTATGCAAATAAAAAATAATTGATATTAGTGTAGTCGAAACCGTGTTACAAAACTAGTTTTATGCTCAAGTTTTATCGATTCAAAAAGTAAATGTCTTAGCAAAGTATTCAATTATGAAAGTATAGTAAACTTAAAATTTAAAGTTATAATGTCGACATAGTCCATGTAGGTTAAAATCTTTTTGAAGATAAACTTTAAGCCAAGGGGGGTAAGCAGGCGCGAGCGTTACAAAAATCACACATCGGGCCAGGCCATAGATATCAGAAGTAAATAGATGGGCAATCGAACACAATTTGTACGAGTCCAGATGTAGCCATGACGTTTACAACTACATATAATCTTGACGTTTTGAAAACGTACCGTACTAACACCTTCAAACATACGTAGAGATGGGACACTGTCGATAACGAATTATCGATATGCAACAGTATATTACGATATATTATGGCAGTTGAATGAAATATACTATAAATAAAATGAAATGACATTACCTATTGTATGAAGAGCAATTCGTCTCTACTCGTCGTGCATTAATAGCGATTTCATTCCCAGGTGTCGTTTACTATTTTTAGCACGAGTGCGGTAAGTCCACCAACCCGTGAAACAATATAGGTAATATTAAATGTTTTTTGTAAGAGGTAGTGCCACACTGCATGCATTGTCGCGTTTCGTGCAGTGTGTAAGTAGCCGGTGGCCGATGGAGGTGGGCGGAGAAAGGTGGGCAGCGCGTCTGTATAGCCTCTATGCGGATGTCTATGGGCGTCGGTAGTCATGAATGTGGCTCCGACTGCTCGTTTTCCCCCCTTACAATAAAAAAAGAAAAATAATTAAATAAAATTATGTACTGAATAAGCAAACTTAAGGCTTAAAAGTGTTATCGGTAAAAAGTGCCGAAATTGAGTATTTTGAAGGCAAATTAGTCGTAAATGGAAATAATCTATTGAAGATCAACTTTGGTTCCGCATAGCACAAATATTTTTATTGACTTTAAACAATAAATATATTTGTGAGCTATTGTGGTATTACATGGCGTAATTCAATAGTAACTTTGAAATTTAATTAAATAAAATCTAACTTATTGATGTTTATTTTTTTTTGGTGATTTTATTAATCGAATATCGTGTTAATAAATGAGTAAATTTCTGAAGTTGTACCACATTTATTATCATGAGAAAAATGATGTTTTATTTTGCCAAATTTTAGTTACAAAAATATTTTTTTTGCCGAGTTTAATGAAATCAATTTACTTTTCTATTTAAAAAAACCTATAGCAGTATATTTCCTAATAGTAGGTATGTATTTTTTAGGTATCCACAATCCACTGCTTATAATCGTAATTTCATTTCGAAAATCAGTCTTTTCATTAAATTTAGAAAACATGAGTTCCAAATATACCTTTTTCTTCGTAAATAATAATAATTTTCAATTTATAACTTTTACGGATCCTATAAAAATATTTGTGCTATGTGGAATTTGGTTCCT